>CM017567.1:28534063-28624063 GCA_007844125.1 Sinonovacula constricta
TACCTACCCACCTACCTACATACCTACCTGCCTGCCTGTCTGCCTACCTAACCAACCACACACCCACCACCTACCTACCTACCTACCTACCTACCTATCTAAACATATATGCTCAAACCTAATTACCTACCTACCTATCTACCTACCTATCTACCTACCTATCTACCTACCTATCTAAACCTATCCACCCAAACCTAATTATCTACCTACCTACCTACCTACCCACCAACATACTTACCTACTTACCTAGTGTTGCTAGGAGTTGCTTTTGAAAGCGAAACTCAAAAATGATCTCTTAGTTCATAGTTAGGCAGGTTTTAATATTGGTGTTCATGAAGATTTTAAATTGACCATATAAACATCAAATGATTTTATTACACTCAACATTATTCACATGATGGAAACTCGATTGAAAATTAGTCATAAAAGTTGCATGCTATTACAATTTATAAGTATTGGCCATCTCCATTATTTCTTAAATCTAACATGCTGGAACAAAATGTACAATATAACATAACAGTGTCTTAAAGTTTGTTTATTTATTTATTTATTGGGTCGTCCAACCAATGGTATTTCAGTTATCTGGAAACCATGTCCCCTTGAAGCAGATAATGTGCTGGCTTCACTGTGTATAGCATGCCGTGAATACCTGGCATGATACGACACCAAGTAACATTATTCTGACACCGGGCCAACCAGTCGTGGAACTATCCTTATTGTTGATTGAGCGTTAGCAAGGGAGCTATGCCACTACCATATTAATGACTTTGGTATGTCGCGACCCGGGATCGAACCCAGGGCCTTCCTTACCTGGATACGACGCTATACAGATTGCGCTACCAGGTCCGGTGTGTATGTCGTCAAGTACCATGATGCAAATAAGCCAGTATTACATATCACATTGGCAATACATTGATAAGAGTTTGGCCATTGGGCAGAAAATGTCTACTCTCTCATTAGTTGTTATTTCTTTAATATTTTTCAACTTGTGTTCTGGTGTATTGTTTTCTTTCTTCTTTTTGCTGTGGATGCATTTTTTTGCGATGTCGTAGAGATTTTTTTTTCTTCAAAATTTGATCAATATATGTTTTCCTTGAGTTATAATTTATACGTTTGCCTAAAATGAAGTCTAATATTAGTTTCACGTGTTTATTAAAATAATATACTTTTTAAGTGTCAAGATAACGTGTGTATTCATATATAATACATTCTGTTAAAGGAAATTAACTAACATGTATATAAAGCTGATTTCTCAAGTTGTAATATACATATCTTTAGAACTTGAGCATGTTCTTTACATCTACAATATTTTTTTTGTTACATCGCACCGACGCAATTATAGTCATATTGGCAACGTCCAGCTAATTATTGGTGGAGTAAGACCACAGACTTATGCCTGGGAAGAACCACCGGCGCACCGTAGGTTAGCAGGACAATCCCCATATGTAAGTTCTCGCCGCGACTGGGACTCGAACCCACGCGGTGAGGCGCTGAGGAGTTACAAGTTGGCTTCTCTAACTGCTCGGTCAAGGTCGCACATAAACTAAATCATACTGATGAGCACTGGCACACACTTAGTCATAGACGTGCTGTTTTATTTAACACAAATACCTAACAGATCAATCATTTCTTCTTTCCGAAACAGACAATGTCAGATATAAGATACCAGCATCACCAATAAACCTGACTTATTTACTGGTATAGCGCTTTACAAATTGCAAGCAGACCAAATAGAGCTTGGCCTTGAATCAGAAATCCCTATATTCATCACACAAGCACGTACTATATAATATAGAACAGCGATAGAAAAATGGGTCATGGAAACTTATTATTTATGAATACTTTGTCTATCTATCATTTCTTCAATTAGAACTGCCAAGATATTTTGCCATATATCAAAAACTCCATCGTATAATATCATACGTACTCAGCAAGTGTATCGCAATTCACAAACAGCAAAGCGAATCTGATAAAGTTTGGCCTTGGAACAATGGCTTTTTTCGAATACATCATTTTTATTGTCTTATTGACTGGGATCGTAAGCCTGCTCCAGTGCGACCCCAACAGTCTTATCAAGCCATACCTTTCGATATCCATCACTATCTATTGGTCGCAAATACGGTTATGCGTATTTTGATAGGTTCAAAACAATCACAAACGATGAAGGACTGGTTGCAAATAAAAGTGGGTCGGATATTTCATTTCCATTGACCCTCATAAATCAAGAGTCACTCTCAACTCAGGTTTCACATGTCATAATAGAGACACAAGTGAGATGCAATGTGATTGTGTAGAAGATCGGACTCTGTTCAAGGCCAGCGCGATAAATTCGTGGTTAGACTTAAAGATTTTCCTAGAATGTCATGATAGAAAACTGTCATTATAAGCACTGGTCCCATTCCTTTGTATTCAGAGAGTTTTAGCAGATTGTTAACAATTTTCAAAGCCATGTTTATGAAATACTTAAATTGCACCACGAAACATAAATTGCTGTTGTTGTTTTGTGTTTGTACTTTTGTTGTCGTTTTTACAATAAGAAGCCACCAATGCAAAAAAAGAGACGCATGTTGTAGTGTATATATTTATAGTATGCTTCTTTTATAAAATGTCAGCGTTGAAATGCAGTTAGTAGATTTTAACAATGCAATCGATGCAATGTGTTATTGTATATTATTGTGTGTGTATGTTTTCCGGACGTTGTTTAGTTGTTTTATATGTATGTAATTGCTTCAGAAACGTGCTAACGAATGTGTTTAAACTGTATATTGTTATTATTTAGTGGATTCACAAGGATGTATAAGATTGCCTGTCGAATCATTTTTACAGCCCCTCTAATGTCACATGGTATAGGCGAAACAACAAAAAAGAACATGTGCCATTGGAAGGGTTCTGGACCAACTGCGCGAGTGAATATGTACTATATGTGTAGAATTACAGTCGACATCTGCAAACATGTAAATATTAAAATGGCATGGTAATACAAATCTACCATTTACAGCGTCGTTATCAGGGCAGCCAACCGTCCAGGTCTCTTTTAAAACGTCTGTTACGAGGGCTGTTAAAATATTTGTATAGTGATCTCTGGTTTTAAGAAAAACTGATCATATTAACACATTAAGTATGAAAGAAATGTTTATGGAAAAAAGAGTAATTATTGTATAATTTTTATAAGTATTTATATAATCATAATACGTTTGTCACCTATATAAGCATGATATTTTTGACACCTATATAAGTATGATACATTTGTCCACCTGTATAAGTATGATACGTTTGACACCTATATAAGCATGATACGTTTGTCCACCTATATAAGCATGATTCGTTTGACACCAATATAAGCATGATACATTTGACACCTTTATAAGCATGATACGTTTGACACCTATATAAGCATGAAACGTTTGACACCTATATAAGCATGATACGTTTGAGACCTATATAAGCATGATACGTTTTTCCACCTATATAAGCATGATTCGTTTGTTCACCTATATAAGTATGATACGTTTGTCCGCCTATATAAGTATGATACGTTTGTCCACCTATATAAGTATGATACGTTTGTCCACGAATGTAAGCATGATACGTTTGTCCACCTATATAAGCATGATACGTTTGACACCTATATAAGTATGATACGTTTGTCCACGAATGTAAGCATGATACGCTTGTCCGCCTATATAAGTATGATACGTTTGTCCACGAATGTAAGCATGATACGCTTGTCCGCCTATATAAGTATGATACGTTTGTCTACGAATGTAAGCATGATATGTTTGTCCACCTATATAAGCATGATACGTTTGACACCTATATAAGCATAATTAGTTTGTCCGCCTATATAAGCATGATATTTTGAAACCTATATAAGCATGATACGTTTGACACCTATATAAGCATGATATTTTTGACACCTATATAAATATGATACGTGTGTCCACCTATATAAGTATGATACGTTTGTCCACCTATATAAGTATGATACGTTTGTCCACCTATATAAGTATGATACGTTTGTCCACCTATATAAGCATGATACGTTTGGCACCTATATAAGTATGATACGTTTGTCCACCTATATAAGTATGATACGTTTGTCCACCTATGTAAGTATGATACGTTTGACACCTATATAAGCATGATACGTTTGTCCACCTATATAAGCATGATACGTTTGACACCTATATAAGCATGAAACGTTTGACACATATGTAAGCATGATACGTTTGACACCTATATAAGCATGATACGTTTGACACCTATATAAGCATGATACGTTTGACACCTATATAAGTATGATACGTTTGACACCTATATGAGCACGATAATTTTGACACCTATATAAGCATGATGCGTTTGACACCTATATAAGCATGATATTTTGACACCTATATAAGCATGATATTTTGACACCTATATAAGCACGATACGTTTGTCCACCTATATAAGCATGATGCGTTTGACACCTATATAAGTATGATACGTTTGACACCTGCATAAGTATGTTATATCCTAAATGGAAATTGTTCAGATAAAGGTATAAACAAATGCTAATGGTCGAACACATCTACAAACAGAAATAACTCTCCATAACCAGAAACGTAAAATACGTATTCCTTTCAGCATTCAAGTATAATTGCGGTTGCCTTACGAAATAACTCAGTACGAAATGTCAAAAATAACTCAAAGCATCTTTATGCAAAATTTAATATCATCCTACACAACACTGAGTGTTATAATTTAAAATTTAAAATAGATTTGTGATGCACAATTTTATAATTAAACTTGCATTCTACTTTATTAGAATTTACATTTAATTCAATGTGAATTCTTTGTTTCTTTTAAAGACTGCTTGTTGTTGTTGTTTTCTCCGAATCGTTCGTCGGAAGAATTGCCAATATTTAACATAATCTATTAGCATTGTCATAAATAATCCCACTTCTGTTCAGAAATGTTTACAAACAGAAATGTATGTTCTGCAAAAGTAACAATAAAATACGTACCCCGTCTGTCCATTTTCTTTTAATTTGACGAAATATAGTTACATTGACGAATATAGTTATTACTTTCTATTAATGCAATACGACTGCGGCTGCCATAGAGTCACAATATTAGCAGGATATATATCATAACGCAGCCATCATAAGCAACTAAGTCTATAGAGTCTCAGTTGTAACATCTACACAGACATAAACAATGGATTCACATCAGTCTACAGCCCGACCAGTGAGATAGATAGTTATGTCGAGACAGATTACATCAAATCTCTTGTTGGCATTGACCCTGCAGTGAGGTACGATAGACTCATATGAGTCATACAAAGCGTCTGCAATTTTCAGATTAGTAGAAAATTTCTGTATCTCACCGATAGCCTAAAGGTAATTCCTTGGCATTTTATATAATCACCCATTTTGAATATTTCGAGAATTGTATTTGAGACATTTTTTAGATTAGCAAAACACAAAATAAAGTCCTTAATTATTATATGTTTAAATATTTCAATACTCAAAACAATATACAAACAATACACCGTTTATATCACTATGAAGGCCATATTGTTCGCTTGGTCATTTTTGTTTGTTGTTATTTTGATGTCATAGTCACTGAGTTACGCAGACTATCGGTGCATTCCCAATAATCAAAACCTGACGATTTATTAATTAATTCGCAACCAACATAACAATCCCGTAAAAAATCGAAAATTAAATACATAAAATTCCACGAAAAACGCTTCAATTAATAAAATGGTTTACACTAACTTAGGGAGAGTGGGAATTACTTGGGATGAAGGTAGGAAACAGCACATGCTCACTTGACCAGAAATCCATCGAAAAGCGTTATTACTGCAAACGTCGAGATTATAAAAAATGGTCTTTCAATTCAATTCTGGTTGAAAAATGGGGCAGTACAAGCCCTTGAAATGTGATCAATTTATTCACTTTCAGTGAATCAACTTTGCAAATTGAGAGGGAATATTTTTTCTATATAAACAACATATAATTACGGTACTATTCAGTACGCCTCAATAAACAACTTAACGGTTGGATCTTCCACACAAGTGCTTGTTTTTGTTAAAAAGTACCGACACAAGTAGGGGCATACAGTATTGGCGATGTCCTAATAATTTTTGGCGGAAATATGGGCCGAACCACCGGCGTAGAGTAATATCAATGTATAACAAAACTGCATAAAAATGAAGATAAAAAAGTTACATTTTGCGCCATCGGTGATTCCACAACAGTAATCTACCTTTTTAGCTTTCCGTCCTTCCTTAATCGTTTAATGTGTTAAATTATGACACTCCCCAGAACCTCCGCAAGTTAACGTCAACATAAAAACATAATGGAGTCAAAAGATTTTTTTGCATAGAATTTAAATGAATGTATACTTTTACTATTTACAACATACACTTCCTGGAGCCTGACTACTGGACTAAAAGACACCAAGATTGTGTCTAGATATGAACCATTGACAACCTTTTAAAAGATGGATATAATAAAATATAATTTGTTTCAAGCCTAATAATCTCACCTGCAACTGACACTTCATAGCACGTCTTAACATTTTCTATTATAATGTTTTCTCATTTAAATTTTTATTATATAAAGGTTTAAATACGTACTTAGCATATATGTTGAAGATTTAAGAATCCTTGACAAAGTCCTACATGTATGAGCATTGCAATATATGCCAAAATTTGAAAAAAAAATGCACAGTGCAGAGGTATTCACATGCGAGCCATATCTAAAAATAAGAACAGATCTGGGATGAGTCAGTCAACAAAAAGAGCAAACCCGACAGTTACCGCCTTAGAACGGTCAGTCGGCAAAAAAGACCGAAAGGAGTGCTTAGACTGGTTATTTTAATCTCCAGGAGAAGTTTTGTATGGAATTATCATACGCATGTTCTGAAACGGAAAACATTTTGGTGTAAGTACGGCTGGCGTCATACCTCGGGAGGAAAAGGGCAATATTCTAAAAATCATTATAAAAATTCAACAGCCATTGGTCTGAATAATAATAAGTCATAAAACGGTTACAAAACCATAAAAACAGTGAAGGAAATACATTGCATTAAAAAGACGTTGTTATAAAAATAAGTTAAAAATAAAGGGTGCTAAAATGCTTTACAGAGCTACATTATCTTAATTCCTGAACGTTTTTCCATAAACCATTAAAATAAATAATCAAAGTGACACGACCAGTTGGGCTATGTCGAGTGGGTGTGAAATGTTTGTGCATTTCCAAAATGGAATTTCTGAAGAGAACACATGCATTGCAACTTAAAAATCATTTGCAGTGCAATTAATTTGAGATTTTTAACAATGCAATGTCGAAAGTATGTGCCTATGCATCATGATGTCGGCTTCTAGACTGAAAGAATTACATTATGCCTTATTCCAAACGTTTATTTAGACTGTTTTTGACATAAAAGCAGAAAAAAACAACACTATAAAAACAGTTCCTTAAATAGAAGTACAGTTTAGCGAGTTTAACGTTAGTGTTATGCCAATAATAATAATAATATCATTTGAACTAGTTTCATTACATCAGAACAGAACACTTTTATTTACGACTTGTACAAACATACATCGTCTCACATAGTATTCAAATATAAGACTAAGTTATTCAGTCACATGGTACACAATTAATACATTCACATCGTCAGTTCACTAAATTCGCCAGTTGTCATCGGGTTATTTTAGCAAACTAGTGCTTAATGTTTGATATGTATAAAGCTTTATAATTCTAAAAATATTTCCAGGTTTAAAATCTGTAATTATCAAATCTGTCATGCAAAAACCATTAATGTCCATAAAACATCTGGACACAATTACAAGAAAGCATTTTAATTGCTAATTTTAAATATGTGTTACTTTTTATTAAACACCCTGAGTATTTAGAGTATTTAACTGTTGCGAAGCCATTCTAAGCATATACCTGGACGACAAATTGGACATCATTTAGGAACTGCACGTTTTGTTTTTCTATATATTTATTCCTTTGATAAAAATACCATTTGTCAAATATTTCCCGGCTTACGAGTAGGTTTATCTTTTTATTTGATAAAACGCTTCGAATATGAATAAGCAAGGTCATCAATATCTTAACTGTTACTTAGACGTCAAAATGGCCAAATAATTTCGCATGACACTCTTTGTTTTTGCTACAAGCATGTATTTGTCATCAATACAAAGGAAAGTAAACACAGAGCGAATTGATCACAAAAAAATGTCTATCCTCTATCTAAATGTCAAGGACACTGCACGGAGATGCGTACACTATCCTTTTCGCACTGAAACAGAATAAAATCAAAGCAAGGTTTTAGAGCACAAAAGGTTTAAATTTGATTACAAAATATTTGTTTAATGACTAAATTATTTTTAAAAGTAATGACATTGTAGCAATCAAGTTTCAATCAGACGTAAATGAATACAATTGCCTTCGGTTTTACGTCACTGCAATGACATTTTAGTCTTTTAAAATACGTTTAAAGAGTTGTATTGCCCTTCACTTAAAAGATATTAATTCATGTTTTTTTTTGTATTTTGTATTTTGTTTTCATCTTTTCATGATTTCCGCTATTTGTTTGTCACAGTTCTTGGCACAAACCCATTTTCCTGACAAGAAAATATTATTGACTTTTATTAAATGTTCCAAACAGAAGTGCCGTTTATCAATGAAGAAAATTTTCTTAAGTTACTATTTTTCCATTGATAAACAATATATTGTTTTATAGTATAATAAGCAAAAACAAACAATTGTTACCTTATTTTAAACAAATTTATTTTGTAATCAATTAACACTAATTGGACACATTGCTAATTGGCTGGGACTTGTTGACATTTCAGTTATTACCATGAAGCATTTCCGTCTTTCTTCGATGTTCATATCTCATAAATATTTATCAATTTCTTTTTATTTTTAATATTGGTTCCTGTCTTTGAATACAATAAAACTATGTGCGCAGAATGATTTGGTAACCAGCTAGGATAAACATGTCGTTCGATGGCATCACAGCGCGTAAACAAGGGTTCGTTTGATTCCACAAGTCGACGGCATGCTACGTCATACTGTTGTTTGACCTAAATATGAATGAATTTGATACTGACTTGATAGTACTTAACAAAATACTAGTTTTTCTCTAAATTATTTTCATATTTAAAAAATCCGCTTTTCAACAGTATTAAGATTTTTCTTAAACCTTTAATCTGATTGATTAATGGCTGCTACAGAGTGTCATTCGTATGCAATATGGTAATTACATGCACATCGCGCTCTAGTGGTTTTGCGCAATTTGCACGGTAACTTGTATGGAATAGGGGATGGGCATTATTTGATATTTAATACAGCATTATATATTGTTCAGTTGGTATACATGACGTTGATATAAACAGTAGCTCCGCCTCAGTCAGTAACAGTTGTTTTCAACACATATTTAACACCATATAATACGGGTTAAACAGTCAATACTCTTAAGATTCTGTGACAATTTATCAAAATGTGGTAGTTAAGAAGTGACTTTTGGGTATAAGAGCTTTTAAAACGGTCCAAAGTATTCACCTTATGATTATCTATGGTCTTACTTGAACACTGTTCCTACTTATGTTAAGGTAGAGCAAATGTAACGCTGCACCTCCAATTGAAGAGTATCAACATTAAGGTTAAAACGTTTCAAAACTAGGATTTGAGTGTTCGAATCCCGGTATGGGCACGTATGATTAACTTTTTTTTTCTTCCTTCTTTTTCACTTTGACATTTTGACATATTTTTTGCATCACACTACCAGATGTAGAATGAAGCATGTTAAGTTTTTAAGTTTAATTTTAGAAATGAATTTTAATTGAACAATTTGTGCTAAATTTGTTAACAAATTTATTACCAAAATACAAATATATTCAAAGTGTAAAAAATAAAACCATGTGGTGAAATTATGATATATTCTGCAGCATTAACCAAAATACAAATAAAGGACATTCTGGGCAACTCTGAAATAAATCGTTTGATTATCAAGAGCTCTTGGACCTTTATAGTAAAGCACAGTCAACAGAAAAAATGGGAAGATCAGCATAAAAGTGGTTTGTAAACAATTAGTTACATATTTGGGATAGTCTGAGTCAAACCAAACCAGTAACATGTTTGATTGGTTTGTCTAATGCTATGATTTGTTTCGATATGGTACTTAATAGCATAAATTCTCCTAAAGAGGATGTAGGATAATATTTCTTATTAGTTTTCTTTTTTCTAAAGTGGAAACACGTTAAATAGTATTTTTAGAAGAAGAAATATCCGTGAATTCAAAACTGGATAGATTATTTTCTTATTATTTAGCATACATGTCAACATAAAAGTATCAAACACATTAGTTATGTTAATTTTCAAATTCTTTATTACACTTGCTTTACCTTAAGCTAATGTCGTCTAACATTCTATCAACGACAACGTTGATTGGCAGATAAGGGGCTCACAATAAACCACCTTTAACTTTGTCCCAAGAATTAAAAGATATACGTACACAATCAACTACATTTTAACAACAAGAGGTCAATAATTCGAATTGCACGCTTTAACCGAATTCCAATTATTTTGGGCTTAAGCGTCTTTTCTAAATAAATATTGAACGGACAACTCCATCCCGCTTCAAGCACACCACACCATATCAAATTCAAACGAAAATTATAAATAAAAAAATACTAACCTGGGTGAAAATGCAACTTATAATGTGTTTAACGTGTGACAAAACTTTCTGTATTCATATGATGGGACCAGTTCCATCTTTACTGTGGGGCGGTTTTGATTTTGGATCGATTGGAATTTGACAAGAGAATCATATCAAACTGTCGGAGTAGATAGCAAATATCAATACAAGCGTCTTGGTGCACTACGCTTGCCAAAACTGGATGAGTCACTGCTTCTTAACGTGCCCCGAGCATCAAAACTTCACAATAGCTTCGTTTTTTCTCTCTGTCTCGACTCATTGGTGTCTGCAACCAAACAATTCAAGAATATTCACCACATTTGTTGGCTTCTCGGATTTGTATTGACCATTCTGAGTGAAATTGGAAATTAAAAATTCTTGCTAGGAGGAAATTCTGTTTCGTTTTATCTACGCTTTAAACTGTCTAGTGGACTGTTGGATATTTTTGTCTGAGTCTTTTGTTGCAATCATGTGTTTTGTTATTTATTTATACAAAGATTTATATTTGTTTTATATTTAATTCATTAGTACTTAATCACGGTTAAAGACCTATTCCGTAAGTTTGTTTTTAATTAGACCCAGTTTCACCAGAAATAAGTAAAATATAGCATTTGTTTTTAATAAATGAAAAGTAGAAGCAACGAATAACTTTGAGTCATGAACTTTTTGTAATGGGTTATATAACTTATTTAAACTAATTTACCTTCTAACTTCGTTAACTAAAGTGAGTGGAGTAAAGTGACCAAATTTCATTTACACTTGTCTGTCCTCTGTTTAATGTCATTTTAGAAAGATTTGTTTACTGGGTCCCACCAACAGTATTTCAGTTATCTAGAGACGGTGTCCATTTGAAGCAGATATAGTGCTGGCTTCACTGTGTATAGCATGCCCTGAACACCTGGCATGATACCACACCCAGTCACATTATCCTGACACCAAGCTAACCAGTCGTGGAACTACCCTCTTATTTGCTTGAACATTAGCAAGGGAGCTATACCACTACCATTTTTACCGACTTTGGTATGTGTGGCCTGGGCATTATAAGTAAAGCAAAATATTGCCCCACACATCTTGTTTCTGACAGGGTTCACTCTGGTAGAAACATTTAATAAAACAGGATTTTGTTCTTGGAATATAATATTTAAATATTTAAATATCGAAAGAACACTAATAAAATTAATGAAATATCTTTCGCTTTAATATCATCAAAGAACCATTATATGTGTTTAACAGAGTCATGTCGTAAATAATCGAAACTCACGATATCAGCTAAACCGAAACAGTCTTCTAAAAAATTAATAAACGTAAATATTGTCAATAGTAAAAAGAATTTCTTGCGTTCATCAGATTGAGTAAATAGTTGTTTTTTAAAGACTTTAATAATAAATCGCAAAATGCAATGTCATTATGTATTTGGCTTCAGTTAAATAATGTGACATTTGAAAGGAACGCCATTGATGATGTTAGACTTGATAGAACAAAGTATACAAATTAACTATTAAGTGCAAAAAGACCATATCTAACACTTACATAACATTAAAAAGCGTTTGTCCTATGATGCCAAAATGCACAATAAACTCAAGTAAACCCAAACAATCACACGTACATTAATACCTAAAAGAAAGCCCTTTTAAAACACACAGGGACAATAGAAAACATGCTCATAAAACAGATACAAAACGATTGCCCAACAAAACAAACAAACGAACCTTAACAAATCTTAGAAGCACATACAACAACAGTTTAAACAGCGCCATTTTTTGTTGTGAATATTTGATATGGAATATATTGGAGGGAAGCAATTTATTTGAAGGCCATATCGGATTAACTTTGCCTTTGAGTTTTTGATATATGATATATCTGACGAATTTATTAATACCTTACACGGTATCATAACATTTAATCAAATAAATATGGGTCTAAAGTGTTTTGTTAAGAACTTTTCGTGTATCGGTGTATTATCATCTAAGAGGTAAAGTAACGTTATACACCAATATTTAAAATTTCTTGGGACTAAGAAAATTAGAATTTAGACCATCACGTGAATAATTACTATTAATGATTGAAAAAGACATCTTTATATATAACAATATACAATGTTAACAAACTTTACTACCTTACTGGTGACTATTTTATTCTCCCATGTAAAGTGTCAAATAATTTAACAGGAAATCACACTTTATGTTTTGTTGATCTATGTAATGGTCTTTATGGTCACGGTGTATTTAAATGCTTGAAAATGCCATCAACGCAAATTGCCATCGGTTTCTTTGGTCGTCACGGTTTATTTAAATGATTGAAAACGCTACCAACGCAAAATGCCATCGGTTACTATGGTCGTCAAGGTTTATTTAAATGTTTGAAAACGCCATCAACGCAAAATGCCATCAATTACTATGGTCGTCACGGTGTATTTAAATGTTTGAAAACGCCATCAATGCAAAATGCCATCGGTTACTATGGTCGTCACGGTGTATTTAAATGTTTGAAAACGCCATCAATGCAAAATGCCATCGGTTACTATGGTCGTCACGGTGTATTTAAATGTTTGAAAACGCCATCAATGCAAAATGCCATCGGTTACTATGGTCGTCACGGTGTATTTAAATGTTTGAAAACGCCATCAATGCAAAATGCCATCGGTTACTATGGTCGTCACGGTGTATTTAAATGTTTGAAAACGCCATCAATGCAAAATGCCATCGGTTACTATGGTCGTCACGGTGTATTTAAATGTTTGAAAACGCCATCAACGCAAAATGCCATCGGTTACTATGGTCGTCACGGTGTATTTAAATGTTTGAAAACGCCATCAACGCAAAATGCCATCAATTACTATGGTCGTCACGGTGTATTTAAATGTTTGAAAACGCCATCAATGCAAAATGCCATCAATTACTATGGTCGTCACGGTGTATTTAAATGTTTGAAAACGCCATCAATGCAAAATGCCATCGGTTACTATGGTCGTCACGGTGTATTTAAATGCTTGAAAACGCCATCAATGCAAAATGTCATCGGTTACTATGGTTGCCACGGTGTATTTAAATGCTTGAAAACGCCATCAACGCAAAATGCCATCGGTTACTATATTCGTCACGCTTTATTTAAATGATTGAAAACGCCATCAACGCAAAATGCCATCGGTTACTATGGTCGTCACGGTTTATTTATATGATTGAAACGCCATCAATGCAAAATGCCATCGGTTACTGTGGACGTCAAGGTTTATTTAAATGCTTGAAAACGCCATCAACGCAAAATGCCATCGGTTACTATATTCGTCACGCTTTATTTAAATGATTGAAAACGCCATCAACGCAAAATGCCATCGGTTACTATGGTCGTCACGGTTTATTTATATGATTGAAACGCCATCAATGCAAAATGCCATCGGTTACTGTGGACGTCAAGGTTTATTTAAATGCTTGAAAACGCCATCAACGCAAAATGCCATCTGTTACATCTCATCTTGACACAGTTTGATGTTTTTGTCACTTATCTTCCTATGTTCGGTTTTTCTATATTTGTATCTGCTAGTGGCCAACTCCATTAAGATGTTGTAAATACCACACTATTTGTGCCTTAAGTACCATTCAACGATTATTGTATGTTTACTTGCTGTCAATGTTGAGCTATTTAAAGGGACCATATTATACCAAAGAACCAGATAGACATATTTGCCTTTGATGTTGTCTATATTATTATATCTTTATTGTATTCAATATCATAAGTTTCATGACCAGACGCGTGTCTGACCCAAAATAAAGTTATCTTGTTAACAAGAATTGATCTAGAGGCAGAAATAGCATTTGCATGACTCTAAGCATTTGATTAACACATCCGTCTGAGATCACAGTATGCATAACCCCAGACACCATTTGTCAAAGTTAGGCGGTGTTTACATGTGCACGCGTCCGCACATCCGCGCACGTCATCCGCGCATCTCATCCGCCCGGAGCGTTCACATGTACACGCGTTCGTCATCCGTCAACTGTATTAATTATAAGCAATTTCACTTCTACCATGGAGTACACCAATAAGGACACTCTCTACCATCGGCTTATACATTCACCTCTGTTATTGGCTCACTTAATTTCGGGACTACTTTTGATCCACGTGACTTTCAAAACTGCCTCGTGGATCACGTCCATGTTTATTTACAAATGCGCATTAATATCACTATGTTATTCTTCCAAAAATAGTGCGCTTGAATTAATTAAATATCTTTAATTATTTACTGCAATATATGTCTTTTTTAGTAGATGTTTATTCATTTTATGTAGAAGTATTATTTTAAATTGAAAATATCCTTAAAATAAAACTTTAATATTTCCGTCAAAAATCTTGACGTGAGCCCATTGCAGAGGTGTCTGAGAGAGGAACGAACGACAACTCTGCATGGGAGATTGCAATAAGGATGTCACTTAGTACGAGGCGTTATAAATTGCAGTTTGAACATTTACTTACTTTCGGATTTTTTTGTAGCGATTAAAAGACACAAGAAAAGGAAACGTCGCTTTTGAATACGAGATATAATTAAAAAAACGAGAACAATTTGGTTTATACTACCATTTAGTGAATGAACTGGAATTATGCGGAGAAGAATTTCCAATGTACTTCAGGCTTATCATGGTCCCAATTACCAGAAGTATTTAGGGTTAGTCTACTGCTGCTTTAAACATAAAACATTCTATTACTCTTGCCTATTAACTTTGTTGTTTTTTTTTCTCAGTGTTCCAACCTTCAAATACCACTTTTACTACAATTATTACTGTAAAAATGAGAAGAGTGTGACAACAAAACAGTTTAGAAAAGTTCTTGGAAACAAATATCACATATTTTCTCTCTTATATCCTTTTCTCCTCCATGTGTGGTCTACACCTCTCATTCTGTCCACTTTTTGTATCTGTCAATCAGTCATATCTGCCGTGTCTACTCACGTATTCCTGCTTGTTTATCCTTGTGATTCTTACAATAAGAAAGATACATCGTTTCATGGTTGGGCCCTACAATGCTAAATACAGAATTAATATAACCGGGTTACTCGTCTCCAGAGAGACTGGATCGAGAGGGCGATAGTCATGGTGGTGTAATAATTTATGTAAAAAATAATGTTATGTAAAAATAATATAAACTACAGAAGAAGGCGTGAACTCGAGATATATAAATTGGAGTGTATTTGGATTGAAATCACCACTAACAATAAACAACACGTCTTGATAGGTACAATTTATAGGCCACCCAATGCAGAATTGGCATATTTCTCAATGATCGAGCACTCACTTGATTTGACTAAAAGTTTAGGAATGCCCAATATTGTGCTCATGGGAGATTTAAATCTTGATGTGTTGTCCTCATCAAAAACATCATTTAAAAAGGTCGACACATTATAAAACAGTTTGGATTTCATCAGGTCATCACCGAAGCAACACATTTCACAGAACGGACAGAATCGTAAATAGATTTAGTCATAGTATCAAATGTTGATAATGTTAAACACCCAGGTGTAATGGAACATTTCCTTCCACAAGATGTTCTTAACCACTGTCCGATTTTTGTTCTACTCAGTTTCATGACACCTAAACATAAATCGTTTTATCGAGAGATATGGAAGTATGAACAAGAGGATTATGATAAGCTTCGTTCAGATATAGGGCTATGCAACTGGGACATGTGCAAAGATGAAGATATTGATGTCTTTGCAACAAATGTCACGAATCGAATATTATACTTTGCAAAAGATAACATACATAATAAATGATTAGAATTAACCATAATGGCTTTCCCTGAATAACGTCTGAATTAAACGTAATATTAAAAAGCGTAAACGCTTTTATAGAAAAGCAAAAATAACGCAATCTATGCATTGCTGGCAACGTTTTCGTTTTATAAGAAACGAAATTACATCTCTTATTCGTAAATCAAAAACTGAATACTACAGTAAAAAGGCCGAAACTTGTGAACCATCATCCAAAGTGTTTTGGAAAGTTCCTAATTCATTTACACATGTCTCATCCAAGCAATCAATTCCACCACTCCTAGACCCCAGTACCAACAACCCTACATCAAATGATTATGATAAAGCTAATTTACTTAACATTTTTTTCCTTAGTCAGACAATTATTGATGACAACTATAAGCCCATACCATCAGACATAACCCCAATGGACAATACAATTGAGCATATATCATTAAATCCTCGGAAAGTAGAGGAAGTTCTGAAATCATTACCACTAGGAAAAGCTGTAAGGCCCGATGGTCTAAACAATAAAGTATTAATTGAAGCATCTAAAGAATTATCTTTCCCTTTGTGTGACTTATTTAACAAATCATTACAGCTAAGAAAAGTACCCAGTAAATGGAAAGAAGCAAACATTACGCAAGTATTTAAGAAAGATGAAGCCTCTTTACCTATCAACTACAGACCTATATCACTGCTTAACACACTTGAAATGGTGTTTGAACGTCTTGTCTATAAACACACATTTAACCATCTTAAATTCTGTCACTTCTTTATACCTCATCAATCTGGATTCTTACCAGGTGATTCACCTGTACACCAGCTGACTTTTATCTAAAATAACTGCTGTACATCCCTTGATGATAGACTGGAGATTAGAACTGTATTTTTTGATATCAGTAAGGCCTTTGACAAAGTTTGGCATGAGGGCCTATTAGCCAAACTGAGTTCTGCTGGAATAAAAGGCCGGCTCTTGTCCTGGTTTGCTGATTATTTGACTTTGCGGCGGCAAAGAGTTGTTCTTCCTGGTGCTATTTCGGATTGGGTCACTATTAAAGCAGGTGTCTCGCAGGGATCTATATTGGGACCAATGCTTTTTCTTATTTATATTAATGATGTTGTTGATGGTATTGAGTACAATATTAATCTCTTTTCGGACGGCATAAGTCTTAATTATATTTCTCAGGATACAGAAACTGCTGCAAAAACATACAAAACGACAAAAATAAAATAGGCGTATGACCTAAAAATGGCTAGTTAACTTCAACCCATCTAAATAAGAATCACTTATAATATCCCGCAAAAGAGCATCAAACCATCCTCCCTCCTTTAGCAATGTACGGTCAAAACATCCCGGCTACGAACAGAATGTAGTTCACTAAAACACCACCTCTTTCGTAAGGGAATTGTACCAAATCCACTTTGTAGACGCGGTAGTGTAGAAACTAACTAACACTTCTTTACCTAATGTCCATTATACTCCCGACAAAGGCTAGCCATGTTCAAATCATTGGAAAACTACAACATCCATGTCGATCCACTTTTATTTGGTAATGTTATCATGACCCTTAGTCAAAACTATGCTAGTTTTCATTCTGTCCGAAATGCATTTCTGATACTAAAAGATTTGAAATGTACGATATCAACCAGTAGACACGATAGACCATTCGTCTCTCTCTCTCTCTCTCTCTCTCTCTCTCTCTCTCTCGTTCTCTCTCAATCTCTCTTTTTCTACCCCTATCTCCCTGTCTCCATCTCATTTAAGTGTAAGCTCTATATTCCTGCATACTTCTCTCACTTAAATTTAGTATATTTATATTTGCATAAAACTGTAAATTGAAACGGTTATTCGAACGCCCAGTACTTATATTTTCTTGCAAATGTATACAACCACTATATTTACATGTTGTCTTGTATATTGATCTAAGGAAATGAACATTATAAGCTTTGGTTTTGTTTAAAACTCTCTACTTGTATGTATATCCTGTGTTTGTGTACTGCAAATGTGTTGTAAAATATAATAAATATGTTTAAACTAAAAAGTTTTGTCAAAGTATATCAATAATTTAAAACGAATACCTACTCTTTAATATATCGACTAACTTCATTATAACTAGCAACAATTACACGCTTTCTGTAAACACTTTTTTAATAAATACTAACTTATGCTCAAGTACATTTCCCATTTCTTTTATACATAGTGTTAAAAGCACACTAGCAGGGGTTTTGTGGCAGGACAACAATTTTTAAAACAAAATGAATATTTTATTTATCCTGTAGTCATTTAGAGAAAAGTTTCTAGCTCGGGTCAATAAACTGTTCCAAACTAAAGTTTTACCGTAAGGAAATTATGAAAGACATACGATTCCTTAATTCCTTGTAAATTTTATTACCGTTTAAGGAAACTGCTCTCTTTCGTCTTAATAAAATTGTATATGTGTCGCCAACATTTGGCGCAAAGTATTACCAAAAAAGCAGTCATCAGTACTATTGAAATGACGTTATATTGAGCGGAAATATATAATTAAATTTTCCAAGTCAAAAGTAAATGCTGAAACCCCCCAAGTTGTTTTCATTTCTCTTATTTGATGGTACACTCTCTGCGAAAAAAGAATAAATTCTTACTTTCGATTGGTTCAATGGCGTACACATATCATATACGCAAAATGATCGCGCAAACACAAGCAGTCCTGTTTCCGCTTTCAACAACCCTGGCCCCGACTTGCTCAATAGTCTTGTCAAAAAGATCACATCTCGTTTTGCCATTTGCCCCGTATTTCGATGCCACAGATGCAGATAAGTCATTCTTTTTATGGTTATCACTAGATCGGCAGGAAGTCTGTAAATTGTCGTTGCCTACCGATTACAATAAGAAGGCTCTAAATATATTACGCTTACTTTCTTTGCCAAGAAATCAATTTGAATAAACACTGAAAATTAAAACCGGCCGAGTTATTGTTTGTGTTATTATACGAATTATGTAAGTTAGAAATACAAGCCTAGAGGAAAGAACAAATACTGGCCATTAATGATCAATATTGTCCTTCCGACATATTTTACGTAAACGTTTTAAATGCGTTATATGATGATACCACATTTTAGCTAAACATGCATTTTATGAGTTATGTCTTAGGCATCCAAGTACAATTACAATAATATAAACAGCGACTCTGCAATACGACTTTAGTATGCATTGTGCACAAAAGTGTCAACAAAGAACGATTATTCGTTCATTAATTCCTTCTGGGGACACTGTAAATCGAACTTTTTTACAAGCAATATTATCTTCTCAAAGCTAGAAGTTGTTAACACCTGTCACCTTTTTCCAAAAGGCCGTTACAAAGACAACTACATACCCTAGGTCTTGATAATGTTATTCCATAAACCCTTCTCAAATTCAACTACAACAAATGCAATGACTAATTCCGATAATTACTTGTTGTTCGCAATCTCGAAACAAAGACGACCTGATTCGATTCACGCCTAACTAGAAATGAAATAAAAAGTCGGTGGTTTTTGCCAATAAGTCACTTTCTGTGATGGCTGGAATTCGGTTGACGTCAAGCAAGCAATGAAATATCTGTTGGAACTGTAATAAGCATAAGCCGGTTACGTAACTATGCAAACTAGGTTTACGTATCGTAAATGATATATAAGACCAAATATACATTTCTAAAGATAATGTGATTATTATACTTTGTGTCCGGTACCTTCTTAACATTCATCATTCTTAATGCAAGTTATTCTTTTACATATATAGTAAGAGCAAAACACACAATCGCCTCACAGACGAGACATTGAAAAAGTACTACACGTGTGGATATAGGTCAAAGAAAAAGTGTAAATGCTTATATGCAATTCTCCCAAATTCTATGTTAGTCAAAAAATAGTTTTAAATGTATAAAAGCGATCCTCTTATTATTTTTAATTCTATTTTTATTCACATACGACATTAAGGGGTCGAGGTTTTTGCATTTTTCTAACTTGCCAACGAGACTGGATTAAATGATTTCCGTTTCTCACCAGGAAACGCATGCATTTAATGAAACGCAGTCACATTCAAGCCATGTTGTACTAAAATGCAAATAGCTTGTACTTCTTGCGTAAACTATAACAACGTAATTTATTTCTGTTCCGTTTTTAAGAATAATTGAAAATATAGAACTCTGGGCAAAGTATCTTGTTAAGCATATTACAAAGAAAATTTGTTAATCAATTAAAATGAAAGTATATCTAATTTTCAATATAGGCAAATATCTTAACCCAACATGTTTTCAGATTTTCTAGTGATAAGTTTAGGGGCTTCGTTATATATGTTTTCTGTTGTTTTTAATAATATTAACAATCAAATATTGCTAAAACTAAAAAGTAAGAAAACTTTTACTGCCTGCATTCGTTTGTCTTTAATTCTATACAATAAATGCTACTGCAGTTAATTAATCTACATTTATTTGCAATGCAATGTTTTTTTACAAGTTCAAAATAATCTCAAACATTTTTTTCACATTTTAAGGAAATATGATAAGATAATTTCTATCCTCAATTATTTAATAAGATGCTTTAATTAAACCATAAACTGTTTTTCTTTAAATATAAAAATAAGTATTGTACCAAATAATAAATTTTGAACAATCAAAAGACGAATGCCAGCCAAGTTAAAGTAATGACTTAGAGTAAAATCCCTCCATGTTGTGCCTTTTCTTCTGTTTCTTAAGGTTACATTAATAATTTTAACGGATTCATATTTCAGTTGAACGTTAATATTTTCGTAGTTAGACATTACTTCTAATGAAACACAACAACAGTCATTATCTTGGTCTTTTTTTTAAATTAGACAAAAATGCGCATAATCGTTTAGATAAAATAAAGCAAGACAATGCAGTGCAATAAGAGGTATCATACCAATTTGTTGATTGGTCGTTGTTTAAGGAAGTAAAACGTTTTTGAAGTTTGAAACTTTATTTTTATTCGTTCAACTTAGAGCAGAATGAAAAAAAATCAATCACATTTCATGTAGTTTTACCTTTTTGCTACATTAAATATAATTTCCTAGGAATATTAAATCTTTTATGTGTACAAAAGCCGGAAATACCGACTCTCTCTTTTATCACCAAGTGATGTTTATCACCAAATACATTAACTTAATATTTCCTAGGAATATTGAAACTTTTATGAGTACAGAAGCCGGAAATACAGACTCCCATTTTTATCACCAAATGATTTCTTAAAATGGAACATTGGTAAAGAATATTGCCGTTTTAAAGCCAACGATCAAGATGTTCCAGCAGGCACATGCATGAAACTGGAGGTTGGATATTTCCTAGTACGTAATTCTTAGAAAGAATGAGGGTTAGAAAATACTTATATATATTGGTTTTATTCTGAATGCAAATAGGACTTATATTTATTTATATGTTTTAGAATTTTAATTTTAATTTAGATACAGGAACTTAAATGTTTTATTATACGTCCTGAATATTTTAAGCAATTAATTTCCAGACGCAAAATGATCCATTGTCGTATTTTTACAAAAATTATAGTGACAAAATGTCATCGTTTTCCAAAGTGTATGTTAAACATTAGTGAACACAATATATTTCGTTTATTGAAAGCGTTATATGCAGTTTTTCCTATTAAGATCCTGTTCATTTTCCTGATGTATACTTTTGTGTAACAAAGCTTGTAAATAATGAAAAAGAAAACGTGATCATTATTTCTTGTCAATTTCAATAAGCAACTCCATTTTTACCGATTATGGAGCATTCGTTGGATGTCGGACTAGTTTTTTTTTAATTTGGAAATTTGAAGTTGTTTTTTTAGGAAGGAAGATACCCCGCACAGTCGCAGGCATATAGGTGGATGCGGTCACTGTAAGTATTTATTCAAACATGGTAGTTTTGCATACGTCAACCGACCAGAACTCTCGTGAGTAAGTGGTTTTTGGAATCGTATTTCTTTAAAAATGAAGTGCTTTCATAGACATGATGGAAGTTCGTATAACCTTTAGAAAGTCCTAATTGTCTGACAGTTGAAGAGACTTGTCAAAACTTGTCCGGCTATATCGCTGTCTGTATATTAAGAAGTTATGGTAGTTTATTTGTCCTTGACAAACCTTCTGTACAGGGAACAATTAATGGAAAAGCAATAATAGCGGGAATGTATTGACGGCTTTTTACGGCGTTATACAACGGCTGCATTGTAGATAACCTGCTTACAAATAGTTACGAGCGTTATTTGTGTTAAAATCCAAATTCGATTACGTTACAACATCTGTTTTATGCTGCCTACTGGATGATTGGTCCTAATTCCATTAACGAACTGTTAAATGTAGGTCGTTCTTACAAGATGTACGTGACAGGCACTTACAATAATAATAATTGTCACGCTTAATATAGGAATGGTGGTTTAACAAATGTGTTCCCTTGTTGCATAATGGACGAAACATGATGGAATCTGAAAAAAATACAAACATTAAGACTTTACACGTAATTTGTTAACTAAGTATAACCACATGAAAAAGAAAATATCTTAGAAAAAACTCACAACATTCTTTTGTAATTATAAAATATTTAAAAGATTCTACTGTATGCAAGAACAATATTTTTCTTGGTTTCTTTTTCGTTTTCAATATGCGTAAAAATAATTAACAATACTTACAGCATGTGGCATATTTAAACAACACATATTGAATCTAATTTACACATTTGAGGATAAGCCGACATTGCATATTGTGCTTTATGCCGAGGCAGGGCTTCACTGTAACACATATTGTCATTTTGTTCTACAGCTCTCTCTCAGGCCAGGCCAGGTGGCAAAGTGTTGCGAAAAATTGCTGATACCATGGAAAAGGATAGGAAGAAACCTCGAAAAAGGAAGAATATATATAACATAAAGTTTGTGAAGCATGAGATAAAGTCAGCAGGACCTTTAGTAAGTATCTTTTTAAGGTACCGATGGCTAGGAACTAAGGAATGACCTGGAGGGAGAAAAAACAGTGCCCACGTATTTCCAGACCAGATATTGTTGTTCCTTCAAACAAGTTTGGAAGATTTTGATTATAAAATTAACAGTGCCCAGGGAAAGATGATGGGATAAAGCAAATAAAAGGAGAAGACAGAACTGAACTATGCTGCACTGATACAGCAATATAGAGACGCTGGATGGGTACCTCATAACTGCCCAGTTAAGATTGGCAGTCGATGTTTTGCTGCATTTTATATGTGGACGATACAGAAAAATTGTAGGATAAAGGAAAGGAACCTAAGCTGGCTGTGCTGAACATGTTAAATGCAGCAGATAAAAGTCCCAACTGGCTTTAGCTTGGGAGGAACGACAGCAACTGGAAGCCTTCCGCTATCAAGTAGTGTCTGGCCAATCCTGCTGCTCCACCACCTCGAACTGGTTCTGTGTTTAAATGAGCGAAACACCTTATGACAGGTGGCACAAATAATTAAATGCCTTAATAAAAGAGATATCTGCGTATAAAAATCTCGGATTTCTGGTCAATGATTTAAAACACACACATGTGTTAGCATTGAGGTTTGCGGTTTTTGTTAAATAAATAATTTTATTAAGAAAGCTTGTGTGCTGTCGTTGTCGTATATGCACAAAATAAACAGTTTATTTTGTCACTATATGAATCTAGGGGCAAATGGTCAATTGGTTGCAATTGAACACAAATTCGTAGACCGAACCTTTAATGCATATACATCAAAGTAAAAGTAATTATTGAAACAAAAAAGTAAAAGACAAAAACAATTACAAACAATTAGTTAATACATGTATCATTCTTAAACCAATCAATCCAATAGATAGTTTTAATCTCATACAAAGTACAACAGGAATATCTCATAAAGGAATACATAAATCACAAATCCTTTTCGAACTGCTGAATAAAATAGATTCTAAAAACGAGCGATCGTTGGCAATGTTCCTGCTTTGTTTGCTCGCTAGACACTAGGGAGACAAGATGAAGAGGGAAACAAGTGAAAGTAAGCCAAACACTTGGAGCGCTTTCCAAAACGGTGACTCATCTAGTTGTGGTAAGCGTAGATATCCACGATTTGTGAATGCTTAATATGTTTGCTTGTCCAATTGCAAGACGCGTCCGTATCAAAATGATGCGGAACAAAATCGTTCCATCATAGCACAGAAAACAAGACTTGAAATATCAGGTGAATAAATTCAGTAAGAAAGTTCCTTGAAAAGTCATAAATAATGACACTTTTACCTGAAATAAATGTACACTTTGATCATTATTATGACATCAAGATGTCATTTTTTATTTAAGATCTTTTTCTTCATGTTTATATGTTTCCGGATGTTGAATATTACTATAATCATAATTGGCTATAAACATAAGGATTGGTGCTATAAGATATGAAATATCACTAGGCAAAGGGGGTAATGCAAAATAATGCCTATGAATATAACTAAATATATAACTAAAACGAATGCATATCGGATAAAAAGACAACCATATAAATGTCAACATACAAGTAACTACGAACCACATGTTGTTTGTGTATGGCCTTGGAATTTCTTACTGCCTCAATCACACATAATATGCGCTAAGGAGAGATGACATTGTGACAATATGAGTAAAATGTTCTGTACACTGTACTCTCTTCTATATATTGCCCAAATACTTTTTGTTTTGAAATGTAAACGAGGGTTTATCATCATCATCATCATCATCATCATCATCATCATCATCACCATTATCAATATTTTTTTTATTATTATTGCTATTATTATTATAATTATTATTATTATTGTAATTGTTAGTATTATTATTATTGTTATTATTATTATTATATGTACTGTTATTATAACTATTATCATAAGTATTAATTTAAAAGTAAAAATAATGTGTTGCTATACAGATTTCATGCCATATATCTGACTTAATATCAATGAAACAATAATATTCTAGGGTGTATATGCGTGTAAAAGCAAAGCAATAAATTCAATACAATGTAAATTGTTTCTACAAAAAACAAGTAGTGAATTGGATTGAATGTTATTAATAGTTTTCAAAATAGTATACACGTATATGGCATATATTTCATTAATTTAACGAGTGATATGTAGTGTTACATATATAGCTACCCATTCACGATGTACAGTCTTCAGTTAGTTGATTTGAAAATCATGTAAAAACATCATCTGATTTCATTTTGTCACTACACTAGCAATGCAATTCTACAGATATTGAAGCAAATGTTTGATCGCGGACATTTTTTTTAATTGAAGCCAAGGATTATTTTCTAAAACAATAATTATTTTATAATTGATAGACATCAAGCTTATATAGGCTTTTAAATGGTACAAACTAGTTGAGCGGGTATATTTTATTCTTGATTCGTAGGCGAACATGATAGCAAAGATTTTTTTTTAATTCCAATAATGTCTTTCGTAAGAAAAATGAAAATTAATGCAGAAAAGTAGAAAACCAATTAATCTCATGCTTAAACAGCCTTGTCGGTTTTGCTAGAAATGATTGACAGAGGACAAATGAACTAAAAACGGTGATTAGTTGGTGCGACATACTGACTGCAAGAGATTTTGTCACTCAACAGTTTTTATCAGCGGTAGAAAACCGTGAAACATGCAAAACTAGGAGGAACATGTCACAGCATATAAACCGTGTCAAAACAGCAGTGTACACATGAATTTAAATTTTGCTGTGAATGCTGTGTTTACATTATGCCATCATGGTATTCCAGTTCATGCAAAATATGTAAACAATGTTCAAAGAGCCATAATCAGTAGTTTTTCAAAATTAATCAATCGTATCTAACTTGCGACTACTACCATTTACTCTTCTGTGATCATTTTCTTCTTGATTCAAAAAGTTAATTTACTATCAATAATTTTATGAAAGTCTTCTAATCGAAATAATACCCATCTCTCTTCTAACAATATGTGGCTATTTTTTAATGACATAACTACTTTCGTCATAACTTGTCAAACATAACGTCAGCCCTTGGACATAAATTTAAATGGATTGGTTTTCTTTTCATTGCTTGCATTTGAGAAACCTATCAGGGAGTACGATATGTGAACTCTGTAAAACAGGTTTCAGCTTCCCAGCCGGCCCATAGTACCGACCGACCGTTCCAATGCGGTAACTGTCGTGTTCGCTCTTTTTGTTGAATGACTCATCACAGATTTGTTCTCACTTCCATTTGGCTTGCATGTGAATACCTTGGTCCTGTGCCTTTTCAAATTGTGTGTGTATGTTGCAATGCTCATAGGACTTTGTCATATATATTCTTATTTTAATAGACAATATATGCAGATGCGGTCTAGTTCAGTATATATTCAACTATATATTTGCAAACGTCAAGCGGTCAGACCGTAGATGTGTCAGATATATTTAGAGTCTTGTTTCTTGATAGATGGGTTGATATGATTGGCATGTTGGTAGGTTGTATTCCCTTAAGAAACTTCTTATGATCTGAAACTTGAAGAAGCTTATGCCCATGCTGATTTATCATTGTCTGTTGGAATCTGATACAAACAAGTTGTAATTTCTTGTTTTTTCTTGACAGCCTGTTATGCAAGACGCGATTTATGGAAGGGCATGTTTGGCGGCGTTTTTTACTGCGATAATTACGTTTGCTTCGTTGTAAATATTCTGTATACAAATCTACAGGAAATTAAGAAAGACAGAAGTTATTGTGTTTTGTATTTTGTATTGTTGTAAAGTTCTCTTACTAGCTGTAGTTTTTGGTACTTTTTTCCCCACATGGTAAAAAAGGGCAAGAAAAGTATGTTAAATTTACAATTTTAGCTTTAATTAAAGTAAGCACAGATCCGAGACGATAATCGCGATTTTACAGTCTGACATGCTGCTAACACAAATAACTTAATACATATTTAAATTGAATACAAATCACATGCTATGTTCATAATAATTTTCTGTATTTTTTCGAAAACATTATGAATATTGTTTGTCATTTTTTTATAATAAAACGTGTTATTAAATTACTCGTCATTATTACATGTATTATACGTCATCGCGTGGGCTATTTCAATCCCAACCTCTCCTCAACCTCAACCTATAATAAGTGCATTTTCTCTTTGTGTATGATGTACTGTTCTCAGTTTTTATTTAGTTTCCTGCTGTTAGGTGTCTCCCTTCGTTAGAATACATTTATTTACACTTTACAAAGCGCGCTCCACAAACCAAGTTTAAGCACTCTAGTCGGCCTTTTTGCTGTCTATCCATTCCAATGAGTCACTGATAGTTTTCTGTGTGTGTTTTGTCTCAGTGTTTTGACTCGTTTACATTTACGTTTATGTATTTGTCAAGAGATGGTTTAACTATTAATATATATGCTACTTATTAATGACACTTTCATATTTTCCTATAACGAATACTAACGCAAATCGGCCCGTACGGATAGCAAAGCGCCTCTCAGTTGTAGAAACTCCAGAGGAGGGCGCCCGTGGCGTAGTGGTAGAGTCACCGATGTGTAACTCCTCTGACTGCTTAGCCTCACACTGTGTGTGTTCGAGTCCCATTCGGGGGGCGAAGGACTTAATGTGGAAAGGTCTTTCAGCTGTCTTGCGGTTCGCCGATGGTTCTACCCAGACGTTTGTCGGGGGTCTTCCTCCACCAAAATGATGGACGTTGCTATAATGATCATCAATCGTCGCTGCAATGTTTTTTAAAAAATAAAATAGAAAGAAACTCGAGATAACATTAATTACTTTCACCCTAAATTAAATACCTTCAAATAACTTCAAATACATACAAATACCACACATTTCTACCGCATTTCCAAACGTAATACATGCATTTATTTCACTTTGCAGCTGACGCATCAAACATTTACACACATATCATCAACCATTCTTAAAATTGTTCCAATTTTATTTCAGGTAAATTGTGGGGAAGAAAAGAACAAAAACAAATTTGACAAAAGATATCATAACATTATGCGCATGAAATAGGCGCATTACATGCCATTTTGAATTTATTAAGTATGATTTTTAAGTAAGAAATACTTTCAATTCAAACACCAATAATTTTATAAACTTGTCAATGTTGAACATCACAACCCGAAGCTAAGAAAAGTCCTAAACAAGGGCAAATATTTGAAAATTTAATTTTCTATTTATGTGCGTTATTTGAGTTTCAGTCCAAATTCGATTACGTTTACAACATCTATTTGCCCAACGGACGATTTATTCTAATTCCATTAACGAACTGTTAAATGTAGGTTGTTCTAACAAGACACACATGACAGGTACTTACAATAATGATTGTCACGCTTAATATAGGAATGGTGGTTTAACAAAAGTGTTGCCTCGTTGCATAATGTACGAAAACATGATGGAAACTGATGAAGTATACATTTAGAATTTACATGTAATTTGCTAAAACATTCTAACCACATGCAAAGATAATGTGTCAGAACTTATAACATTCCGTTTTACATTACAATATGGTTACCATTTAGTTAGTATTCTTTGAAATAAATAAAATAGTTTTCATATGGCCATGTTCAATATATATTCCCTGCGAGAAATAAGCGCTGATATTACACGTTCAGAAATATTTTTGAGGAATAAACGTATGCAAAAATAAAGGGTTTCCAGTAACACGATCTTTTTACAAATAGGCAGCATCTTTTATTTCTCGACAATATGTATATCCGCAATTATAAGCATAAGTTCATGTCGTCACATTTTTATCAATGTTAAAGCAATTCGTTATACATTATAGGTTTTGTCTGCTAGTTGAAATGGCAAAAATCAACGAAAACATATAAAGTTTTGAATCCCGTAAGAAAAAGTTCAGTAATATTTTTACAATAGTGTTTTGACTTCAAACGTATATTTTTTATTCACGATCAACAACGTCGACATTTGTAAAGAAGTAACATTTACGAACGAATACTTTCGCTGGCTTTTTTTAACTTTAAATGGCCGAACTATTTCGTTTCTTCATGTTAATGGAAACATATGAATAAACGACAATATAAGGTATCTGCCTGAGTAATCGAATGGTCAGCGTAAGGGGAACTCATATTTCAGGTCCATGGTTCGAAACACGTATGTATTGTTTTATTGCGGTTTCGAGTTTTAGTTAAATAAAGGAGTTCATTTCTATGGTTTGTGTTGCCTTGCCCCATAAATTTACACACAAGAAAACAACTCCACACATTCTTTTCTTATTTTGTGATTTTTTGATAATCAGTTGCAATTGAATACAACCCGGAGAATATTACCTAAAATGTAATCAATTTAAATAAGATATCACAGTAATATTAACTATTTGAACAAGAAAAGAAAACCCACACCAAACAATAAAAAAACAATCATTTAACTAATTTATCATTCTAAAATCCAATAATCTAATACACAGTTTTCATCTCGTACAAAGTATAGCAGAAATCCCTCCCTTAAGGAATACATAAATCGCAAATCCTTTTCGAACTGCTGAATAAAACAGATCCGAATAACGAGCAATTGTTGGCAATGTTCCTGCTTTGTTTGCTCGCTAGACACTAGGGAGACAAGATGAAGAGGGAAACAAGTGAAAGTAAGCCAAACACTTGATACTTGGGGCGTTTTCCAAAACTGTGACTCATCTTATGTGGTAAGCGTAGCGCACTAAGATACGTGTATCGATATCTTTTGTCTACTGGAAAAGTTAAATATGGTTGTTCTTTCAATTGCTAGACGCGTTGATATCATTTAAAGGCAGGACAAGTATCATCCCATCATAATGTACAACAAAGACTTGTCATATCAGATCGATACAATAGCTAGTTATAATTTTATAATTATATTGTTTGTTAATTGGGTTTATCGTCCCCCAACAGTATTTCAGTTATCTTGAGACAGCGTCCACTTGTAGCAATTATAGCTCTGCCTTCACTGTCTATAGCATGCCGTAAACATATGGCATTATACCACACCGGAATGTCTCACATGCAAACATTTACAATAAAATTGGCTCCAGGTACGGGAGGCCCCGGGTTCGATCCCGGGCCGCGACATACAAGTCGTTAAAAATGGTAGTGGTATAGCTCCATTGCTAACGCTCAAGCAAATATAAGGGTAGTTCCACGACTGGTTGGCCCGGTGTCAGGAAAATGTGACTAGGTGTGGTATCTTGCCAGGTGTTCACAGCATGCTATACACAGTGAAGGCAGCACTATACCTGCTTCAAGTGGACACCGTCTACAGATAACTGAAATACTGTTGGTGGGACGATAAACCCAATAAAACAAACAAACAATAAAATTGACCACACTGTCAGCTATTGACAAAAGTAGTTTTACGTCGAATGCTCAATCGACGTAAAAACGTGAACGCCACGACGATGTAATTAAAGTTGTGTCTAATCTTTTCATCATACTATCACCTTGGACATTAGATATATAAATTCCTATGCGATGACCTTTGCACTATCAAACACCATTCTTATAACACCATTTCGCGTACTTGGACTGACTATTTGTAGCTACATAAATTCAATGCCGTACTTGAAGTATCCAAATATCAAATCGCATAACGTAAGGGATCTTAAGGGACACAACAGCTTGCGATAAAAAACAATGATTGGACTGATTTAAATCCCTTTATTGTTGTTTTAGTTATATAATATAACGTCACACATGGTGACGTAATTTCTTCAAAAAATCTCTCTCTCTTTGGCGGAATGGTCATTACTAACTAGCCGTGACACTCCTTACGAATCGTCGACATTGACTCCGATTCTGTGCCATTCTGAGCAACTCAGCCATGCTAATGACTGCGATGTCCTTCACGTTGTCTGACATTCTTGTTTTTGGTCTTCCACGTCCTATTTTACCAGGGGTTGTACCAAAGAGCAGATCTTTTGTTAGGCCGTCTTTTCTGTCACATGTCCCAGAAATCGCAATTTCCTTTTATTGATGTTGTCCAGCAGTCTTCGGCATGGTCCAATCTTCTCCAGAACCCATTCGTTTGTACGTTTGTCCACCCAGCTTACAAGCAGTATACGGTAGCACCACAATTCAAAAGCAGCAATTTTCCCCCTTTCGACTTTCTTCAAGACCCAACATTCTGCTCCGTATGTTGCTATTAAGAATACCATTGCTTTCAGAAGTCTTTTTTGTGCTTTGTAAATGGATCTGTCTTTCCAGATATTGGTTAGTGCAATCATTGCTGTCTTTGCTATTGCAATACGTCGTCTTACGTCATTGGTGTCTTCTACTTTGTTTGTGAAAACTGCACCCAGGTAGTTAAAATCTTCTACATTTTCACAATTTTATTGTCTACAATTAGGTTTTCATCATTTCGTGCATGTGTTACTTTCATTACTTTTGTTTTGCTGACGTTGAGGAAGAGTCCTGCTGCTTCGTTTGCATCATTTACCTTGTTGGTTAAGTTTTGTAGTTCTTGCATACATGTTGCAATCAGAACTACATCGTCAGCGTATCTCAGGATGCTGATTGTTCTTCCACCAATTTTGTTTCCTGTTGGGTAATGTTCGAGTGCTTCTCGCCTTACTTGTTCGGCATATATATATATATATATATAAAAGGTGGGGTGACATTATGCATCCTTGCTTAACACCCTGGCCAATCTCAAAAAAGTCTGTCATTCCATGAGTTGTTCTTATTGTTTCTTTCGGGGAGATATACAGGTTTCTGATGAGATAAATTATGTGTATGAGGAATCCTATGTCAGTCATCACATTCCAGGGGACTTCTTGTACCACTGTGTCGAAAACTTTTTTACAATCGATGTTAGAGAGATCAACATCTGTTCCTACCTCCCGACTTTTCACTAGTATAATTCTTTGGTTGAGTTTTGGTCTCTAGTTCCATAGCATCCGATTTGCTATGATTGTTAATATGACTTTACTACTGTGACTAATCACGGCGATAGTTCGGTTGTTGCTGCATTCACATGTATCGCCTTTTTTCGGAAGTATGACCAAAATTGATGTTCCCCCCTCAGATGGCCAATCTTTTTGTTTCCAAATCGCTTTGCACAATTTTTGAAAATATTGGATGACATTGTTACCCCCTTTCTTCAGAAGTTCATGTTCCTAATTGTTTTTTCAACTTCTGCGTATGTTGGTGGGAGTTCATCTTCTTGGTCCACCTTTGCGTGTTGGTCGACTGGTCGGATGTTTGATTTCTTGTAAAGGTTTCACAACAAGTCTTCCATCGCTCATTAACTTGTGGCCCTTCAGTAAGCATTTCTCCAATCTCGCTTTTTAAAGCATCAGTAGCTGGTTTTAACTTTCTTGTCAAATTTTTGACAACATTGTATAGGGCTTCTGTAGAGTTAGTGACCGATTTGTCTTTTAATTGTTTGGATTGTTCATCAATTGCCTGCTGTTTGTCTTTCTGCATCATTCTCTAGACAACTGCATTTTGTTCTTTGTATGCCGTATTTTGGTTTGGAGACGCCGCTTGCTTTGATCGTTTTTCGTTTTTCTACTTCGAAAACTACACTTCATTTATCTGTATCAATTTGTTAGCACGGGTTACAAGCATTAGAACTTGGTGTTATTCATTTGAAAAAGACAACCGTTTACATGCACAATCTGGATTTGAGATAGTACGATGAAATGATGTGCAGTTGCATTAGTGTTTCGTCGGTTTCTATCCTGGTAAACAGTGTAAAATGAGACTCAATCCATGCGAAACTTAATCCTGCTTCTGTACCCAACCCATCCATGATTTTGTTTGAGTTTGGTAATACAGTGACCTACTATGATGTTTTAGTAACTTTAAGTACAAATCAGTTGAAAACGTTTCCCACCGATCGTGTTTCATAGAGGATTAGTATCTTTTGCTTAGCGCATATAAAACATTACACCCACACTCGAACGCGAATTTCATTTTCGGACAAAATAAATATAAATATAAAATAACGCTTTTTATAAAAAAAGTTGCTCGAATAAATAGAGTATTGGGTTGGTTCGAAAAGCTTAGCATCTTAGGTTAAGCTTATGATTCGGAAACTTAAACTAAACCTTGAGAATATATTTTTAACTTAGCCCCTTTTGCGTAGTTAAGTTTAAAATTAATAATATGAATATGTGTGGTTGTTCCGTTTGTTTAAAAATCATTTGCAAGTTGTTCTTGCATCACGCGAGCATGACATTTTCTTCATTTTGACAGGTGTTCCATTCGTCATTCATCTTTTAGTGTCTCTAAGCGGTAACATAACCATCACTGGCAATTAAAATATGCGATATTGAAATGGTCATTCTCATTCGCATTATGAACTTTTATCCGATTAAGCGTTGCACTGGTCAATAAATGAAATGTAACGCACTTGAATGAACAAAAACATATTCAGATATTTATTCTGTAATAAAGTTCATTAATTTGAAATTTTTCATTTTCATAACGTTGATATAGTCTATAATGTATATGAATTTCGTGGACAACTTATAAAGATGATGTGTTTAACTTATTGTCGATGTGATTTGTTCGTCCATCGGGCAGACGATGAGTCAGATATATTTGGAGTCTTGTTACTTGATAGATGGGGTTTAATATACACATATTGGATAATTGCATTCCTGAACGGAAATCCGTCTGATCGGAAAATTACAAAAGTTCATCACAACTTATCTTAGTTCATCGTATCCAAGTTCGGTCGCTGTCTCATGGCCCCACTTGCAAACACTTCTCTCAGTTGAGATATTGCTCCAGCTTAAATTTACATAATACACATTAATGAATTTTTGTATGTTTAGTCTTTAATTTTAATATATTTCTATCACATGCTTTCCTATTTGATAGTATGGGAAAATAAGAAATTGTAACATTATGTCTCTGTAAAAAGTTTTCTTGGAGTCAATATTTCAGCTTAAGCAAAATCCCAGCAGAGAAAGGATTGTGCAAGTGGGACCTGGAGCTTGATGATAACAAGAGATAAATTATTGTCGGTCTTGATGTACCTGTTGTGAAGGTCGAAATTGCTTATTGTTATGGTTAATGCTAAAGTGGCTTTGGTTTGTCGTTATGCATAATGTTTGTTGTGTAGATAAATCCCTAGAGGAATTTGAAAGACGTAAAATGTATAACTTATTAAGAATACCAATCTCATTTATGGAGCAAACAAGCATTCGACACTGTCTTAGTAGTTCGCACATGTTATTGACGTTAAAATACTTAGACCAAATATGGGCTGTGTCAATACAATGTAACAAAAAATGGTAAATTGTCCATGTTTCCTGGCAAGACACGCATTCAGGTTGGACTTCTCTTTTTAAAAGATATGAATGACTTAATCTAGTGTGTCCAGTGCGTCTTTCCAACTAATTTCTCTGCAAGTATGAGAGATATATATAGATACTGATATTGACCTTTGGCCTAATAATCTGTAATTGTGTCAAATGTAGTTTACGATTTAAAGTGTGTTAGTCGTCATTGTTAAACGGCATACTGTGTCAAATATTTAAATATTCAAATTACAATGCTATCGCTACGGTTGTGAATAAAAGAACGTTATCAATTTATTTGCGCTGACTGCAAGCACCAGAACGACGGAATGAACGACCTGTTTAATTAATACTCAAAACGATTTCCTTATTTCTGTTTTGTAACTAAAAGTCCTGGCGCACAAAAGTTTAAGTCCGTTTTATTTTCTTTATATTTCGTGATTTTTATATTGCGCCATCATATATGTATATCTACAATTATTGGGTATTGTTCCTTGTGTTGTTCATGTTATGTCCATTTTTTCTATCTAATATTAGATCAACTTTTCTGACATTTTTGAAATACCCATCTTGGTGCAAATAAAGATTGTTTTGATTATCTTAAGTATTGTTTGAATCTTGCAACATTACTGTTAACACAATACAAATGCTAGTTTCGTTTGACGAAATAACAAAAGCTTAAAATAAATTACGTACTTTCACAAATATAAGGTCCGACATTTCATTGTTTATAAATTACTTCCCCTTTCCGATGTTAACTGTAAGTTGCGTTAACAATTTAAATATATTTCAATATGTTCAATTTAAAATATATTTAAAACAAAACTTCAGAAAGCGCAATAAAGTTATTGCCTAAACTCTATTTGATGAACTGACCGATCCTAGTTGGTAATAAAATATAATCCAAATTGATTGAAGTCGCTACTATGTTGTTTTAATGACTACTAAGATAATTTTGCTACCTAGGGATCAAATACTTATATTTACATGTCTTTGTACCATTCAGAAACAAAACGTGACGTTCAATATTTATAACCGGTTTGACCATCCTGACCATTGAATTACGACAAAATTCGCATAAATCAATGACTTAATAATCGTTAATAATCTAACATGAATATTGTGTAATTCGTCCTGTTGAAGAGCGAAAACGACGTTTAATCACAACAAAACTTTTGGTTTCATTTTGTTTCCTGACATTTTATAAACGATTTAGGTAAGCGTTTTATTTTACAGAAAGATATGTCTGTATACTATGTTAAGAAAAACATTAATCCCGTCGTCTAGTATATATCTTTTTGCACATTTCGAATTCATTATAATTTATTCAAAGGGTTTAAACCAAGTTGCAAAAGTTAGGTTCTAATGTCATTTACTGATTTATTATTATTATTATTAGTAGTAGTAGTAGTAGTAGCAGTAGTAGTAGTAGTAGTAGTAGTAGGAGGAGTAGGAGTAGTAGTAATAGTAGTACATGTAATAGTAGTAGTAGCAGAAGCAGTAGTTTTAGTACTAGTTATAGTAGTTATAGTAGTTGTGGTAGTAGTATTAATAATAATAATAGCAGAAGCAGTAGTTTTAGTAGTAGTAGTAATAGTATTAGTAGTAGTACTAGAAGTAGTAGTAATAGTAGTAGTAGTAGTACTAGTAGTAGTAGTAGTAGTAGGAGTAGTAGGAATAGTAGTAGGAGGAGGAGGAGTAGTAGTAATAGTAGTAGTAGTAGTAGTAGTAGTAGGAGTAGTAGTAATAGTAGTAGTAATAGTAGTAGTAATAGTAGTAGTAGTAGTAGTAGTAGCAGTAGGAGTAGTAGGAATAGTAGTAGGAGGAGGAGGAGTAGTAGTAATAGTAGAAGTAGTGGCAGTAGTAGTAGTAGCAGAAGCAGTAGTTTAAGTAGTAGTTATAATAGTTGTAGTAGTAGTAGCAATAATAATAATAATAGCAGAAGCAATAGTTTTAGTAGTAATAGTAATAGTATTAGTAGTAGTAACAGTAGTAGTAGTAGTAGTAGTAGTAGTAGTAGTAGTAGTAGTAGTTTAGTGGTAGTAGTACTAATACTAATACTTTTATAACTGATTCTATAACGAGAAGTATATTTAAACTTCATCTGTATTATTTTTATATGACTAATAGTTAAAATAAGTTAGGCCATTTAACCAAGCTAGGATTTTTTAGCAAAATCCAAATGATCAATCTTCATTTCCAAAAACAGATATTTATTTAAGGGTCTTTTAAATGTATTAGGCGTCATTGCATTGATTAGTTGAAGCTGCATGTAGAAGGTTTTGTACTGAGTATGATTTCAAATTTGTATGACTTATCTTCTAGTAAAAGTCACCATTTTAAAAAGTAAGGATGAAGTAGATGTACAAAAAGAATGTGTATTTAACATTGCATAATGTATATTGCTGTAAAACTAAGCGTGGCTGAAAAATGAAGATTTACTACGCATATATTTTTCGTTTCTTTATTTCTTAAGTCAGAAGTACCAAGATGTCACGACTTATAAATTATTTTAGTGGTTTGTGCACGTGTATGGTCAATATCATATTTTAGTGTTAATATGTGCTTGCATAGAGCCAAATTACCAGTCATTCCCGGGAGATATTCCTCCAGTAATTCCCTACAGCTGGTGCTTGTTTAATCAGCCCCTCCTGACACATCTGGTACGGATTACGAGTCCGTTGTAGAGAATGTGGCGGGGATATACACAACACAATAAGCATGTAATATATGGACATTATCTAGTGGAAATTGACATGAATGTAGCAATATATAGATGCTTAAAACAACCAGGTAGTTTTAAAGTTAGGATAAAAATAGTAAAGATAGAGAAAGCTGATATCAAACAACATTTAGACCTCTATATGGAATTTTAAAGCAGTAGCAAATCAAGCAACTATCCACACTTTATTAAATTATTTGTTATGTACTTGTTAAGGGTACCAGATTACACTATTTTCAGACAATTAATTAAGAATATATGACGAAGTCCTATGATAACATATACAAAAACTTGAAAAGGCACAGGACAAAGGTATTCAAATGCAAGACAAATGTAAAAGTAAGAACAAATTTGTGATGAGTCATTTAACTAAAAGAGCAAACCCGACAGTTACCGCCTTGGAACGGTCATTCGGCAATATAGACAGACTGGGGTGCTTAATACTTCATTCAAGGCGAGTCGTTCAAAGATCTTAATTAACAAGCTCGCTATACTTGACAGGTTGGCGACATAAAACGGTTTCCATGCCATTTTAGCTATTTGAAACGCCATTATTTGGCCAAACCGCAACATAAACAAACTGCGCGTGCAAGAAAATGTGCTTAATGTAATTAATCAAGTAGAAATTGTAAACCAGCTAGGGTGGAACATACTTTTAAAAAGACATGTAGTACAATCACATAGAAGGGACACAGTCATTTGTCCACATTATAGTATTTTACCTCTTTTAAGAATAAATGTCAAATAAAATGATATTACTTCTCAGTATTCTCGTAAAATAAACATTTTTGTCATACTCATTTAACCTTATGACAAAAAATGTGTCAAAAGGACAATGTCAGATCTAATGTGAAACGACATTTTATTGTTGTTGTAAACTGGTTTTGGCTGGGTCTGAGTATCAAAATGTTTGCAATCCCATCAAATGTAACTTATTTCGGCTTTCATCTTGACCCAGTTTCAGCCTTTAGTAGTTTGTGGCTTATCTCAATTTCTCTACATTATGATTCCTATTTCGTATCGGTAAGTGGCAGATTGTATTAAGATCTAGCAAATACTACAATATTTGTAACTGTCTGAAGTACCATTCAGTCATATTTTGTCTAGCAATTGTCAATATTTGCCCCTTAAACAGACAAAAATAAATTAAAACAATCACATTGATTCGTCTGTCCTTGATAATGGTTATATAATAGTTAATTGATAATGACCCAGCATCATAAATATCATGACCCAGACGCTTGTCTGACCCCAAAAAGATCGATGTCATATTATTGCATGTTTGTTCACAAAATTGCGTCTAGAGGCATTTTGTTGCTTGAATGTTTGACATTTGCTTTTGGCCGATGCTGATTGAGCGTTCTTTGTATAATGAGCATTTTTGTTCGTGGCTGTGCTCATAATTTGTTGTTCAATGCATTGATTATTGCAAGAGTTTTATGACACAATTTTGAAAAATGTCTAATGGTTATAATTGAACTGGCTTTAGATAGTAAAGTTTGGGTTGGGCTTTATAATTTCTGGATGCTTTTTTATTAATATTGAACTGAGATGTCATATTGAAGCAACTCTTTCCTAGAATAAATGTTTTAACGATCTTTAGTGTAGCGAATTCAAGTTATATTTAATTTTGAATGAAGTCGTTTAACTCAAACAGAAATGAACTTCACTATATTATTGTAATGCTGTGGTACTTTTAAAAAAAACATCATTGGAAACAAATTGTCATAACCTAATCGCTTCAAATACAATATGTCTATATATTGATTCATTTTAGGTTTAAACTCCCGATGCAGGTACTTACTGTTAGTTGTCTCACTTTGACGGGATAGTCTTATTTACACTGTTTGTTTGATAGAAAACCCTTCAGCAAGTGCGAGGTTGGAGCGCTCAACACATAAGGTCTACGCACCTCAGTCGGTCCTTTGGCCGACTGACCGTTCCAAGGCGGTAACTGCTGGTTTGTCTTTTTGTGTGTTATGTCTCGTCTCTGTGTTTTTGTCACATTTACATTTACCCTGTTTGTTTTGTCTAGAGGTAGTTTAGATTTAAATATCTGTGGTAATGTTGATAGGACGTTTTCTTGTTTACCTATGTAAATATAGTATAGTATGCACTAAATCAACTTTTAATAAATACAATTATAAATCGTTGATCTGTCAATTAAAAGGCTTGTTTTAAAAAACATACGTCTTTCTGAGAATTCAAATCGAAATATTTGTGTACGATGGTTTCGTATTCATCTTCGTAAATATGTTATTTCTAGGAGTTGTGATTAAGGCCTGATTATTTATTCCATAGTTCATACAATGAACGGTACTACAATAAAATAACATTGTCATTACGTTCCTTTGGTGCAAAACGACAACGGCGGTCAGTGAAAAGCATGATATCTATAATACCGCAGCCGTCTTAAATCAAAGCATTTACAGTAACATAAACACAGGCTTTTTGCATTTGTCTACTCGGCAACTTGCACAAAAGTTATGCCAAGTCATTTTACATTGACTCTTCTGTTTGCATTGGCACTGTACTAAGAAGATACTATATAGTCGAGTGAATTATACTACAGTTTGGGTAAATGATTTTGACCTACAAAAATGGTCATGGTCTTCATCGAAAAGGTAGCCAATGTTATCAAAAACCTCTGACTCAATGTCATCCAACACATCTGATCGGTTGACATATGAAAATCTCCAGGTATGGGAGGCCCGGGGTTCGATCCCGGACCGCGACATACCAAAGTCGTTAAAAAGGTGTTCACGACATGCTATACACAGTGAAGGCAGCACTATATCTGCTTCAATTGGACACCGTCTCCAGATAACTTAAATACTGTTGGTGGGACGATAAACCCAATAAATAAATATGTAAATCTCCCAAGAAACATCAGACATACCCTGTTTACTGTGAAAATATTTTAACCATTTACAAAAAATGCTGGTAAGGGACATGCTTACAGAAGATAAAATATTTAAAGGTTCATAATTTTCTGGAAAGTGCCATCAAAATTGATGAATCGTTCAAATAATTCTTTGTGAGACTATAAAATATACTAAAGGGATGAACTACCATCTTTGCAAAATTTGAGGCTTTAACGGATATACCCGATCCAAACGAAGAAAACCAAACGTTTTAAATCTTTATTATGAAGACTGCATTTAAATCATATGATATATTCATGTGGTTAAATGTACACTGTACATCATTATCTTGTTCCGAATTTCGAATAAAGCTTTATCACTCGGGCAGTTTTGATTCAAATAGATTAGATTTCTTTTCACTGTTTGCCTTCGAGAAACCCCGGAGGAAGTTCGAGGTCGGAGCTCCGTAAAACCGTTTCAAGTACCCAGTAGGTCCGAATGACCGTTTCAAGGCGGTAATTGATGGGTTTTATCTTTTGTATATAATGTCAAGTCACAGTTTTGTTTTAATCTTTATATTTGACTTATTTGTGAATACCTCTGACCTGTCAGATTTCAATATATGTTGCAATACTCAAATAATCTTGTCATACTTGCTTATCAGACTCCTTAGTTGAACAAAACTTTTTCGTAAATTTGGCGAAATAATACAATTTTTAAACTGGTCGAATGAAATAATTTGTAAAATTTATAAAATGCGAACAACGAATATTATCACAACCCATCGACATAGCAACATGAAGGAAGAATAAGCATGAATTGCGAAAAAGTGAAACGAATATTATCTTGATGTGTAGATACGCCATATAATATTATTTTATTTAAGCTTATGAAATGCCTACACGGTGACCATTTGAGCAGTCACTTGACATTTCGATCATCTTTCATGTCAAGTGTCTACACAATGACCCTTTGGGCAGTCACCTGGCATTTCAAGTGCCTACACGGTGGCCCTTTGAACAGTCACTTGACATTTCATTTCGAGCATCTTTCATGTCAAGTGTCTACACAATGACCCTTTGGGCAGTCACTTTATATTTCGATCAACTTTTATGACAACGCTAAAATGTATCATGTCCCTTATATCTGGAATCCGAAAAAGTTAGATTAATAGATTATTTTTAATTATATAACATCAAGATCACAGACGGTATATCTGAAATACCATATTTAAAGAGCAGCCTAGTATTGTCATATAGACAAATTTAATATGTTTTTCCAAGCAGACAAGACTTGGCAAAAATTGGTATGTCTTAACCCGTCCTTTAAGCGTCTGTAAGGGTCGGTTAGGTTAGCTATATGTTGATGTGAGACGCTGTCTAGAGGGTTTAAGATATATCCGTTTTGAGACACTAAGAGTAAAATCAAGATTCGGCCAATCAGATTCATTTTAATACGAGTAATGCGTACTATTTCTGCAACTTTACTAACTCATCTACACGTTTCCTGCTGTTATTATAAAATAATATACACCATTACTTCAGTTTAAAATGATTTTGAAATCTCTGCAGTTCCCTGAAAATACAATCTGTAAATCATATGTGTGTTTATATATCATAATGATGAAATGAATATGTGTCTTCGTGGAACCTGCCTGTATATGGAATATTACTTCCTTTTAGAGGTTAAAATTATGCTACCAATCAAAAGTATGCAAGATATGATAACTGTTCTTCTCTTCCTTTTACCTTAAACATTTTAATATGTAAATATTACAGTACCAAATATGAAAATATATCTTATAAAATTAAGTGAAGGAAAGATCAAGGATTACTTGATGAAATAAATGTTGTCCTATCCTATCGTATCCTGTCCTGTGTAACAAGCATTTTCTAAATCGTCCGGGGTACTCAAACAAGATGATCTTTAAATCTAACCCTATTCACAAAATTACCATGACTGGGCTATTTAATGTAAATTTTGATAATATTCGACAATAAATGATAAAACACAACAGCATCAAATACTAGACGTTTCTGTGCAGGATAGAAACTAGATAAAAACTTAAGAAAACTGGCGACATATTATACATTCTGTTATAATTTTAAATTGGTTTTAGTTCTTTAATAAGAATAAACTGCATTTTACATGTACAAACTTATCTTACATGTTAGTTTAATAATCCACGTCTTGATATAATCCCTACTATAGCTTGAAAAAACAAAACAACGAGACCCATTCTTAACAATAATTATACAATGCAAGAATCCCGATCAAAGCACCTCACAAGGTACCTTGCAAAAAAATATCTTAGTGTTTACTACGAATAGCTTACAATAAATAACGATACAGCTTCAATGAACCGAGTAATGTGGGAGTTCAGATTTGGCTGAGTTAACTACCCGGAAGTAACAGGTGCGCGTTTTCCGGAAGTTAAACCTCTATTGAAGAGCAAAGTGAGGGAGACAGATAAATCATGTTTTCGGAAAGGTCTATAGCAGTCGATAAAGACCTGTCAAGCATTAGTAATGGTTGTTTTGTTTTAATGACATCCTGAGTAAGACAATGTTAAGAAATACATTGTTTACTGGACATATTAATGCAAGTTATGTCGTTATAGGTACTGGATAATTTAATACACAAATAAAATAGAACATATATTTACATATATTTACAACGTTTTTTTTCATACGTGCATTTTGTCAGACGTATGAAATGAAGGATATTTGTATGCAGAAAAAAGAAAAAAAAATGTCTTTTGCTTCACTCCGTATCGTGTCTATAAATCATTCTTAAATGGTTTTAAATAATGGCATTTTAGAAATCTTATGTCTTTTTCGTCTTTAATACACCATTTGCTAAAGCATTTTATTTAAATTATGTTTAAATATTAAAATAATCGAAATTGCATAATATTGTACAAGTACATTAAGGCAAGACTCTTCAATACAAGAAAAGGAGGGGAAAAAACGATGGAAAAACACTGTCCCATTTTGCCTACGACAGATTGGTTGATGTTTAAGGAAGAAGTGCCTTGGAATTAATGATATTTCTTGTTTAGATTGATCAGCAATGTGGCTTTCTTTAGTTTGCTTGAGAACGTGATTCGAGTCATGAAATTTTATTATTTCCTGAAATAAATGCAGCACTCCTGCATATTTTTAAGACTTTTCAGGAACCCGGAAATACCATTTTCCTTTTTTTTCACTTAATGATACGGATGTTATTATATTACGTAAAAACGACTGTTGTTTCTTTAAAGAAAAAACCCCCACACACAAACAAATCTGTTATGGTTCCCTGTGTAAACATGCAACAAGCTGTTGGAAATCGTTAACCATTATTGTCATTTTAACATTTAGATGTGTTTCAAGACTGCTTGCAATTATAATTGGTTTGTTTAGTACTTTCGTGTATTTTTTATGTATGTATGTACAGGCATAAACATGTTCTTTCAATCTCGAATATGGTTTGTCAATTAAAATATTTGGGCTCAAGACTTGTTTTGGCAAAAGAAAAATATAAAAGACAAATCTTCGTGAATAGTATATGCAAGCGGTTAGTGTGTATATTAAGATTGTATTCACTTAAACGGTAAAATGTAGTTGCATCTATTTAGATGTTCATGACCTTTGCTTATTGTCCTACTCAACTTTGAGTTAGTTCATGCATGACCCAATTATTCAGTCATAAGACTTATCAACGGCTCCTGCTTACGGGATTTTAAAATGTAGAAACCATGATAAGTATACAATTGTTTCTGGTGAGAGCATTATAGAAAAGTCTCCAATTTGCCTCATGTTCACAAGCTAGAGTTACAAATTAATTGAAATATCTTTGTCTCATTGTGAACATTGTTTACCTGATCGCAATATGTTTGATTATTCTTATCTTAAGTCTGGACAAGTGTCTATGTCATTTTTCTATTTCATAGACGCCAATGTAAAACATCATTAAAGATGGAGAACCGGTCATGTAATTGCACTGGTTACGGTGAGTCTGGCTGTTTAACAAATTAAAAACGTTCAACAAATTATCGGAAGAGACAGCTTTTTTTTAAGTAAACCAACTGAAAACCGTGAAAAGCTGGGCACTATTGACCAACTTAAAGTCACTTGAACCCTAAGGAAACGATGACCCAGATCAGACAGCAGTTCATTGACACATTAGAACAAAACAAAAAATATACCATTAAAGTAACTGCAATAAAATAAAAATAAAAAACAAAATCAATAAATACAGTCAAAGATTTTAAAATAAAGTCTTTACTAAAGACTTGAATTCATACATTTAAATGGCAATACGGGTAGAATATGTCAATAAAGTTCAAAAGAGAACAAATCTGTCCAAGGAGAACTGGTTATTGATACAGTACTATCTCAACATTGTTTTGACACATACATCAGATGCAGTCACGTTCAGTATTTATATAAATATGATTTATTCGGTAGAGTTTCATATGTCAACTGGACAGACTATGGGTGAGTTAGATCGGATAATTGGAGTCTTGTTTCTGGATACTTGGATTGATAACATACACATATTTGTCGTTTTCATTCCTTTAGAATAACTTTCAGATGTATAGATTGGCGAAGATGACCATGAGTCATCATCGTTTATCCCAATACAGTAGCTGTTTGTTGAAATCTGATAGCACCGATACATAAATGTTGTTTGTCGTAACATTGTGCAAAGTCGCAGACTGAACCAAAAGGCAGTGTTAATCTTAAGCGGAAATGTTTTGGAGGCGTCTGTATTATAACATTATTTTCAATGGCTTCGTTGTATATGTCAAGCTTCCAAAGCCCCCAGACAATCTGTCTTAAAAACTGTTTATAATACAATGCAAATTATACATTGTTTATAACCTAGCTTAACTGACTTCTTCGGTTGTGACATCCGAACATTTGAATCACCTTGTCCAAATTGGACTAAAATCAAAATTTACATCGTCTCTATTACTTATACTCTATACATACACAAATAGTATATGAGTTCTTTTTTCCATTTACACACAAATGCATATTTAATTTTTATTGCAATGTGTAATGATTTTATTGATATCAATTCGTATTTTAACTATTCAGCGTGCAAAAGCGTTTGCAGTTGCAGTAGCCATAATGTTTGAAAAACACTTGTATTTTCAATTAAAAAAATAAACAGACATTCGTAGGACAATAACAACTCAGTAAATCCTTATAGATTGACCCATAAGCAAAATATTCCTTTGCTTCTTACTGTTTTGATATTGTTTTGCTTAAATTATTTTAACACTTTGCACTTTCGCCAAATTCAGTCTTTTAATAAAGTTGAAGCTGACCCTGTTGCCTACTTACTGTTCCAATATGGTATTTGTTGAGTTTGCTTCAGTTAAATTATGTCTAGTCGCAGTTTTGTTGTAGCTTTATCAATTTGACTAGCATGTGAATACATGTACATTTGTCCTGTGCCCTTTTAAATTTTAATATAGACTGCAATACTCATATGACTTTCTTAATGTTTGTCTTCATGATTACAGCAATGCTACCTATGTGGATGTACGACTACCCCGAGCATGTAACCTATATTGCATCGTCGGCAACCACAGTACTTTCTTCCGTTACACTCCATACATACCGTGGGAAATTTGACTAGCAAAATCTCGTTTTCATGAATATGCATGAGGCAGGGGAGACCAATTTTCTTCCAATGAAATCGCATGTTACAATAAAATACTCTTCAATCTCTATGACGTCATACTGGGATTTTCTTACTAAAAATAGAAACCAACGCACATGTTTTCTCATGGAGGTCGCCATTTTGAATGGTAAACCGAACCTTAGATGTAAAACGTTATTTCATTGGCTTGTTATCCATGGTGGTTTCCTTATGGCACCAATGAAACTGCCTCATTCATTAATTATGACTACGAGATTTTCCTAGCCAATTGTCCCACGGGTACATAACGCAGCATAGCGGAGTAATGTAACGGGGGATAACCGACGATGCCTATATTGCCATTTTATTTATCCTTTCAGGAATGTTTCATGTATTTTCCATTAACCTGCATTGAACTTTGGTACTCAAATTCCATCTACAAATGAAAAGGATGTTTCAAATATTAACACTTCTTCACAATTTTTGTGTAGTTGTTCCAATAGAAACAGTACTTATCCCTTCAGCCAAATACAATGCTGACATTATTTTAAATTAAATTAATTCTTTCTTTAAAATGACGTCATAACTTAGCTTTAGAATTACGTCATCACATGGGAGTTTGTTTCATATTTAATTGTTTTTACTAGTTGCATTTGATAAAAGAAAGTACGATTTTAGATTTTTATTATGTGAATAAGAAAAGGTCCAATCAAAATAACTACAGATATTTATATCTAAACTACCCATAGACCAAGGCAAACAGGGTAAATGTAAATGTGACAAAAACACAGGGATGAGGCATAATTAAAAGAAAAACCAGCAGTTACTGCCTTGGAACGGTCAGTCGGCAAAAGGACCGACTGAGATGTTTAAACCTGGTTTATGGAGTGCTCCAGCCTCGCACTTCCTGAAGGTTTTTCTATCAAACATTGTAAATAAAATTATCCCGTCAAAGTGAAACGACTAACAGTAAGCACCTGCATCGGGATTTTAAACCGATAAAAATGAACTAATTCCTAGGGAGAAAAGCAATAAAGAATGCAAGGGCACGTGATCGGTTTCAAACCACAATCATGGCGAGACGTGTTTTTCTAAAGGACGGGCATGAACAATGCGTATAAACAATCAAAGAATAAACATTACTGAACATCATACGTGCATTACATCCTCTTTCGGAAAGTTAGAAATACAAGTGAAAAATTAGAACGTGTTATGTTGAAAGCTTTTTATTTACATTATATCAGCTGCCATGGATTAATAAACAGTTTTAATCATACATGTATCAAGATTCAGAGGTAATGTCAATAGAACATGTTACTGTCATATTAGGACTCCGTTGTTCAAACATTACAAAAGACAAGTAAAACCTGTTTCTTCTGTTTTCAATAGCTAGTACATTTACACATTCTATATGTCAATATTCAGTTCAAGGACTGCTTATCATAAAAATTACCGTGGTCTCACCAGTTACCAAGAGTTATGCTTCTAATTTCAGATTCCTTTTGGGATGGCTGGGCAGCAGGGCTGAATATGCCAAGAAAAAAAATGCTCCCAAGTTTAACAAAAAACACACAAAAAAAAACATTGCGAACAAACCCTATGGGTTATAAAGCACCAACCGGGTGCGGGTCTTTTCTTTGCTAGATTTCTTTCAAATGTCTGTTCTGTCCGCAATGACGGAGTGAGCCCTTCCAATATCATACGTAGTGTCTATGTATTATTTCAGTCAACATCTAATTGGATTTTTGTACTACGTGCTATTTCCGTTTCACGATAATTAAAATTCTATTTACGAAGTGTTTCATTCTCGGCGTTCTTACAAGTATGTTTGTCAGAGGCACTTACAATAATGATAAAAGACCTGCTAAACATACTGATAGTAGTCTAGCAAATGTGATGCCATCTTTGCATTTTGGCTGCGGGCATAATTGAATGACAATTGTATTAATATAAACATTTGACATAAAGAATCACAAGAAGTTCCTCTGACTGCGATAACAATTCTTTTTATAAAGGCAATACAATTTCAAAGTCCTTTATATGCAGTAATACATGTCAAACTTATAAATGTTGTTTCATAAGTATAACACAGGAAACAAATACCATGCGCAATAACATAAACCGAAATTACCATTAAACACGTTTAATGTTTCCTAACTGAAATTTGTATTACCGATTTGCAAAAGTCTATAATTAAAAAACTCTTTTGTGAGTATTATTAGGTAAATAAGAAAAGGTCCTATCACAATTTTCACAGATATTTAAATTTTATCTACCAGTAGACAAAGGCAAACAAGGTAAATGCAAATGTGACAAAAACACAGAGACGAGACATAACACACATAAAGAAAAACCATCAGTTACCGCCTTGGAACGTTCAATCGGCAAAAGGGTCAACTGGGGTGCTTAAACCTGGTTTGTGGAGCGCTCCAACCTCGCACTTCCTGAAGGTTTTTCTAGCAAACAAACAGTGTAAATAACAACATCCCGTCAAAGAAAAACAACTAACAGTAAACACCTGCATCGGGAGTTAAAACAGATACAATGAACTTATATACAAACATAACAACTAGCAACAAAATAAACTATGAACATATGTACAGTATGTACAGTAGATAAAAGCCTCGGCAACGTAAAAACAAAAACCCCAAACGAGAGATCAGTTTGAAATAAAACAGCCCAAGCGCTGATATATTATAAGATATTATAGGAAGTGTAAATAACAACATCCCAAGTCTTAACATTTTCACGACCGCCAGAAGGATTAAAGGCCCTCGGTTAGATGCCGACATCTTACATATTTCGTTTGATTCTTTTCATAAAATAAAAATCACTAAGAAAATATTGTTCTGATGTATTTTACATAATTTAAGCCTAATCTTGTCATTTTAAGAACGTTAGGAAGTTTCTTGAGCTTGAGGACAAACTGACCGACTAGACCATTAAAATTAAGCAAAAAGATTTTAATCTAATAAGAAAAAAATATGAAACAAAAAAGACATTAATTCAATAACGTACAATTAACCAACGCATTTATAACTCAAAGATACATAACACACGATATAGTTTTGATCGTACTTAAAATAAAACAGATTTTCCTGAAAACAGTGATTGCAGTTCCTACGCGACCTGTTGAATAAAGCTCATCCAAATAGCCAATAACAAGTATGCGATTTTTGTTACAGATATATACGTCGGGACACTAGGGAGTCCAGACAAAGAGGGAAACAAATGAAGATATGCAGATGACTTGATGATCAGAGAACTTTTAGCATTAGTGACTCATCTTGTTTTGGCAAGCGTAGCCAAAAAAAAGACGCGTAGAATTATATCCGCTGTCTATTTGAGAATTTTATGGTAGTCCCTTCAAATGACAAAACTCGTCCTATCATATCGGTGCAGACAAAGCCTCGTATATTATATTTGTGAATTGCAAGTCTTGTTCTAAACAACGGTGGTAAATCTATGCAGCCCCGTCATATTGATAAAGACAATAGGAAAAGGAAGAGACTGTCCAATGCTGATTACCAGAGATATTAAAATATGATGTTATCAATTGTTCCATAGGGAGGTGCAGAACAATATCTTTTTTTCAAAAACGATCACTTTCAAACTTTCTGCAAATTGCCATTTTAAGAGATAAATACAAACGATTGCTCTCTTTACATATATGAAAACATGGAAACTAAGTCAACATCAGGGAAACGCATCCCTATGGACAGCACGATTTGTCTTACAATGGACCAAGGTGTCACCTGGGTTCCCATCCCTTCTAAATGCTGAATGGGGATGTTTGTCAAACACCTGCCTTTTTATTAACAATGTTTGTTTGATAGAAAGAAAAACAGGAAGTGCGAGGTTGGGGCGCTCCACAAATCAGTTTCATGCACTAAAATCGGCCCTTTTGCCAACTAACCGTTCTGAGGCGCTAACTGCTGTTTTTTGTTTTGTTTTTTTTTGTGTGTTATCTCTCGTCTCTGTGATTTTGTCACATTTACATTTACGCTGTTTTCCTTGGTCCAGCGGTAGTTTAAATTTAAATTTATGTGGTATTTTGATGGGACCTTTTCTTTCTTATTTACTTATCATAGAACACGTGTATGAAATAGTCCAAACTCTTGAAGTGAAGATGTTCGTCTTTTGTAAGTAATGTTGCTTTAATTTTGTTTTCCATTGACAAAGAAGTTGGAACGGCATGGAAGTGATAAGTATGCAGTTGTGGACCGGTCTATACTGGTCACCTGTTAGTCATTGTTGATTGATCACACAGTCAAAGCTACAACATATGTAGAGTTTTAATAATTGAAAAATGTGTGGAGACTGATGTTTGTCTGGTGTTCAGGGCTCTGCTGCATTTGTTGAAGCTGTTCTACATTTCCGTTATCAAAACACTAATATATTTTATAGCTCGTAAATGGATGCCTATTTTTACAAAATACACGGGGTTTCAAAACAAAAAATACAACAAGCAACCCTAAAGTTAGCATTTTGCGGACTTTTTCGTTTTCTTTGTTCACTGTAAGTTTTAAGGTTTATTTCTTAAAAGGATGGCGTTGCTATTCGTTTTTTTTGTGATTTGAATTATTTTGTTGTTCTTCAACTTTGCATAGATGCGACCAACATCTGGTCACACCTACTCGACATCCTTCTCTAGTGCTGATACCTTCCCTTGGGGCTTTGCATTTTTTTCAACGTCAGGTCTTCAAAGAACACTGTCGATTTTCCTCGTAGCTTTCTCCTTCATGGTTTGCCATTTATGGACCGTTTTTCTTTATGTAAATAAAAACCTAAAAATGAAATTACATTCAATCAGAAGTGGATTAGAGCACAATTTAGAAGTAGTGTATTTTTGTAATAAAATCGTTTCTAAATTATTTAAACGCCATTCTAATAATGTCATTGTTATGTACAGTACTACACCAGCGTTTAAGGTTACGCTAGTCAGGTTAAGGGTTGTTTACCGTTGTGGTTTTGATGACGTATCATTCGCGTAACTGCTAGAAGAAAAGGATCATGCTAGAAAGTTCAATTGAAAGTTCAATTGCTTATTTTAACTGGGTTTCGAGAATGACTGGGTTTCGAGAATGTTCTGGGTACGTGCATGTTCTGGAAATTCTTTGGGTATATATAAGGGCGCGTTTGCTGAATTAAAGTAAGTTTGGAAGTTTGAATAAAACGTTTGCTTTAGAGATTGGACATATCGTTTGGAAATACTTGCAGCTTCTATCTTAAATCTTTCTGTGTTGGAACTTACGTGGACTTACTATATTCTTCAGTGATATAAATATAATAGTGTTGGATTTGGGATTATATTATTAACATTCTTGTTTTGTTCTACCTTTGGATTATTTTAACTGTGCTTATCTACGAGGACATTCTACCAATAACTCTTCAGGATTATTTGACGTTGGATAATTAATTGGACTATTAAAGGGACACCTCCTAAAGGGACAAACTGTAAGCTTACATTTATTTTGCTTTCTGAAATTTTGTCTCATTTATTTGTTATTGTTTGATAACGCCATAGATTCAATTTTTTATTAAAATAAAACATAATTGTACCAGTTTGTTGCTGGCTTGTTCTTTCTGTTACACCATTTCGTCGTTTAGTAAACGTGCCATTTTATAAATAAACTTATATAGCGACACCGGTCGTAACAGAATTCATTCTTTCAATCAACATCCAGTTTTGCCATATATCTAAGACAACGTCGAATACTGGTATTTTAAAATAATTTGAAGACACTGTTGTTTTTTGTTACTTTTTAAACCATTTATTTGTTTATTCTACTATTATTATTACATCAGCGAATTCATATAGATACCAGCTTCTTTGTTTTTAATTGCAAGCTACACATTGTTGGTGTAAACTACAATGTTAAACAATGGAATACTCGGTTCTTTTCTCTGCAAAAATGTCCCACAGAACAGCTGCGATTTACTGTTTTGACCGCTACACTATCGTCCCCATAAAAATGCCCATTCCATAAGAGGCACAGCTCTCCAGAGTGGCCAGAATGGCCGAATACGTATCAATTCGAAGATCACCAATAGACCATACAGCTCTTAACAAATATTTAAACAGAAATTTCGCCTAGGAAGAAGACATTAATTGCAACTTCTCTCCTAACAGTTGACATAAAACAAAACCGAAACGCCACTCAAATGTGGTCACTCATATGCCTCGCAGACACCAAAAAGACAAAATACATGTAGAAAGGAGCAAGTGACAAAATGCAAATGACTTCATGCTTGAAGTTATGCACAGATGCCGTGGTTCAATGTGTTTCGGCAAACATTGTGCACTAAAGCACCTATATCGATATCCGACATCTACTGGTAAATATGACAAAAAGTACTGTGAGTTTTGCAACATATATTACTAGCTGACAAGGCACAGGACAAATGTATTCACATGCCAGGAATGTAGGGAAGGTAAAACTAAACTGTGACGAGTCATTATACAAAACAGAGCAAACCCATGAGATATCGCCTGAGACGTCTCGTATAAGGTCTTACAGAAAAAAGCTCGTTGTATTTGTGCAGAAGGTCGACCGTTGCACACACTTTACATTGCGTTTAAGGACGTAAACCGTGTATCTATAATTTCGTTTAGGTTTTGAAGTAGCATATTGTAAACGTTCTCGCGAGGGCCTGAGTTTTGTTCTTTGTCCCTTTTTGGTATACTTTTTAAAATGTAAATATACTTAAGCCCATTACATGTTATAATTAGTTCAACTGTCCCGGTTCACTTTCAGGTTTTTTTTCTGCATGCTTTATCAAACCAGTTTGAAGTTTGCAATCTTTCTAACTGATCTTAAGCTTGACACTGTGCTATATTTTGGAAAGTATATGCCTGGTATCATCTGAAAATTATGTACGTCCATTGTTAGTCTTTTCTCTCACCTGGTCACTTAATCACGACTGACTGTATTATCCACTCTAAAATTATGGAGCATAAAATTAGTTTTCAATTAATACAAATATATACAATAATATTGGTTCGCACTTCAGTAAAGTGGTGATGCATTTCGATTTTAAAGTTGCAATGTAATCACTCACCTTACATAAACGATGTTAAAAAAATATCCCAAAAATGAAATTTACTTTTTTCACAATGTCACTGTAATATTAATGTAAATATTGGCTATGAAAAGCGTATTCTATTCATGTAAATCGTCCTTCTTCTCAACTAGGTTCGGTACTACTTATTTTTACATCCAAAATTAGAAAGCGCACACAACGCCAATTCAATATACGCGTTTACAGAAGTACAACTTCTCTGGGAATCGAGTTATTGTGCAAAGCCTAAAAAATAGCGAAACAGATTTCTCTGTATATTTAATTATCTACCTTGTTTTGTTTAAATTCCCTTTGTGTCTACATTAATCAACATTATTATCGAAACCTTTTAGAAATTCATTGAGCAATGTACTTCAGAATCAAGCCGATTCCTTTTATAAAATGTACATTTAAGTGGTCTTTGGATTTAAGAACAAAAACACTTGCTTCTTTAAACATATATTCCATTATTTATTTAAGTAAATGTTTTAATATTTATTGCAATGCGTCAATGTTTTTTCTCCAGAAAGTTTAATCTAGATGTTGGAAGATGAATTGTTTTAGCATACATACCACAAGTGCTTATTTATCCCGTGCAATTCTTCTTTATGCATGCAATATTTTAAACACGAGTGCATTTTAGATAAAAAATAATCTGAAATAATATGGCATCCAAAAACCAGACATGATGAAAATGTTTTGTACGTGCAGTTAAAGAAAGCGATAACAAATCAAGCCATTGTCAAGAAAGAAATAATCGCAAAAATATAACATGATAGCATGATGGCTAACATGATATAGCACTGTCTATTGTTATTATTATTTTTGAAATCTTATAGAAGTGCTGTTAGCGCAAAACTATGTAAGGCTTTTCAGATTCTTGGTGAGTCATACAACATCATAAATAATATAAATATATGCTAGAGAGCGTCGATATTGTGGCCGTATAGATTGAATGCACTCTGTCTATAAATTCTTATCCGCAGTCTTCATCATTATAGTATAGCGTTTTCCAGGGCTAAAGTAAGATAATCAGTTGCATTGATATTCAAACTATTGGTGCTTTTGTGAATTGCATCATCATCATCATCATCATCATCAGAAGCAGCAGCATCATTATAATAAGTACTAATTTAGTAGTAGTCGTAGTAATTATATAAACGAAGCCGTTGCACAATACTCTAAAATTATTATAAAAAAAAATAACCCAGGCAACCTTGGTGATCGTTTTATATGTGTGTGTTTACCACTTAATATGTTACTGTATTTCACTCGTATTTCCATTTATCTTTTGTTCGCAGTTTAATTTTTTTGTGTGTTGTTGTTGTTTTGTTTTTGCTTTCGAAGACTAATACTTTGTTACCGGATTTTTATGTCAATATAACATAACACAGCCATCGTAACAATTTTAACATAGTTTCACCTTAAGAATCAACATTTGATTTGATCGTAAAATCGTGATACTTTTGCAAACAATGAAGCAATTCAGGCATCATGTGGTTATACTTTTTTTTCTAACTGAACTATAAAAGAATGAAATCAGATGACACCAATACTTTCACGATTGAAAGAAAACCGTGTTTTGTTTATCATTATCAATCTTATATTTTGAACAGTGTGACATTATATCATATTAGGTCATAGAAAAAATATATAAAATATATTACGCTTTCAAATAAAATATATAAATATCTACTGTTTCTTCAAGTTGATATGATAGTTTTTTGATACGCTAAGAAAGACCATGATGAAAATTGTGAGAATAAAAAGAATAAAATGACCAGGTGTTCGACAATTAATCAGGTTTAAACTTGTCAATAAGTGAGTGTGTACTATTTACTCCAGTATGGTATGTTGTTTTACTCTCATACTACCGTCATTTCTTCGTTCGTCACACGCGCTGGCGGTACCCTTATTTGCAGACGAAGTAAATTTATAACTTTGGTTGCAGTGTCCCCGGACTCTCGGCTTCTCCACGAAAAGGCATAAAAAATAAAATCGGCATGTTGATTATGATTAATTTGCGTTTTGCCTTTATTCTATTAATTTGTTATATATTTGCATGTTTGATGTATTTGTATAAATTTTAAACCCATTTTCTTATTTTAGATCATGTATATTAAATAGGAACAAGATACTAAAGAGCTTTTTTCTGAGAAGGAAAAAAATGGCTGTTTGTTATAACACATTAAACAATATCTGCAAACAAATATAAGCGGTATCTAAGAGAAAAGATATAATAACTGTTTTCACTAAACTATGGTAATCCTATCATACATGTATATTTATCAAAGCAGAAAACGATGCCATGTAAAAAATAATTTGCTGTTAACAATAAGTCAATTAGCATGGCGGATGAGGGCTTAAACAAAAATAAAACACAGACAAATATATATATATATATATATATATATATATATATATATATATATATATATATATATATATATATATATATATATATATATATATATATATATTTGTCTGTGTTTTATTTTTGTATATATATATAAAGGAAACACCATAACTACAATCCGAAACAACACTCGAATTTATTCTTTCTGAAAACCAACAATTCATAGGACGCTTTAAATCGTTCATAACAATTAAACAGAAGTTCCTTCTAGAAAGAAAAACGTAATTCACAGTTCCTTTCCGGTCCGCTGAATACAACAAATCTGAATGGGCAACACAAAAAGTGTGCAATAATCGTGTATTTTATGACTCGCAGACACCAGCGAGTCGCGACAGAGATGGAAAACAGTGAAAGTATGCAAATAAAAGTTCATGGATCGGTTAGGGACAGTGACTCATTTTGTTATGGCAAGCGCAGCGCACCGAAGCGCGTGTATCGATATCCGCTTACTGCTAGAAAATGTTGATAAGAGTCCGTCTTATCAAATTTCAAGGCTTGTCCCATGACATTGTTGCAGAAAAGAGACTCGTCCCATCATATCGGCGCAGGAAAGACCCGTCCCTTCATATCTGTGTATAACAAGACTCGTCTATCAGTACAGAACAAGATTTGGAAAATATTCTTCTATTAAATAGGCAGAATTCAATTTGTTAACCACACAGCACATTGCGTTATTTTTTCTGTAAATACATAAGACGTATTTATTATTTATTTTAAGATAGACTTATGACAATCCTGCGAGGAAATAACACGCAGTAAAGTGGTGTGCTGTTGCTGGTGCTGTAGAAGTAGTTGTTGTTGTTCATTTTATTAAGGAAATTAAAAATACAAAAACCATTATCAAGAAGCAAGTTACATCAAAAGGAACAATATGTCCCCAAATCCATACCGTTAACGCAGAGATACCACACAGTCTATTGTTATTGCTATTTTCTTCTAATATAATGGCATTGCTTTTATCACAAAATTGTAAAAGCCTTGAACGTGGTGAGTCATATCAGAAATATCACAAGGCAGTCGATATTATGGAATAATTGTTCTATACATTGCTCAATGTCACAGTGCAGCAGGATAAAGTAAAGTGGTTTGTAAAATAAAAAGGATATTCAATTTAACAAATTAGTCTCTTATTTTGTTCTTGCTTTTTTCTTAGCCTTTTAATGTACAATGAAAATGCTGCTTGAAATGGGCACTGTTTTTTTTAATAATTAATGCTATATTTAGAAACATTAGGTGCAAGTTTTATATTGCGATAATCTGTGTTTTCATTTAATTTATGCTATCAGCGTTAAGTTTGTTTGTTTTTTGACGTAAATTGAATGTGGTACTTCAATTCCATATAGACTTAAACATGATTCTACAACCATTAACACTAACCCGGTTATTTTATACTGGATAAAATATTAAACTTCTTTTACAATATATATATTTTTAAAGTTCTGTTAGAAATAATACTAATCCTCTTACCCAACTATTATGGATAGTACATTAATTTAAATGACGTCATAACGTAGTCAGTTTTGTTTCAAATGAAATAAAAATCACTGCTTGCAAGGAACGCCTCATGAATTGCGAGGTTATATGTCTGCCAAACCGGTTTAAACACCTCGGCAGGCCCTTTTACCAACTGACCGTTCCAAGGCAATCGGAACTCCTCGGGTAATTTCGTCATCGGCACAAACATCCCTCTGATGTATCTGGTGCAATGATATTAACAGAGTCGCAATTGTTTTGTTCGCCGGAAGAAGACTTCGCCATAAATAGACCTTCCAACAAGCGAAAGTTGCAGTGTATAGGGTTATTTCATCCTATAAACTTTCATTTATTAATTTAACTGTTCACATCTCGTTAGATTTACAACTGTTACTGCATTTTCAGTAGAGATATCAACACATATATCGTTGTTGTTTTGATGACGTCATAGGCTACGATATGTTAATTTTCACGGGGGTTTCCCGTCATACATCCGAGAGATGATTCGTAAATTATCCGAGGCGGTCTGATTGCGTTACAATGCGTATCTTTCGGATTTGCTCATTTTTTATTGATAATGTTACTTTTACATTCGACTGGCATGTAAATAACCTTTTTCTGTGAATTTTAAGTGTCAATATACGTTGCAATATTCATAGGACTTTGTCATACTGTCTTAATCATGATAACAACAATGTTACCTGTACAGTGTGGCGGTTGTAAAAACGTGCATGCGATCTATGTTGTCATTTAATTCATCCTAGCAGGACTTTTGCGTGTATTTTCCTTTGACGTAAGGTGGACTTTAGTCCTTCAATGGCACATACACTAAACCATTTACACATCGTCTCTGGTCAGTTTATACTTGATTGAAGCATTGAATTTTTTTTATTATGAAGAATTTTTCATAGCTTTATCAAAATAATTCTAATTCTCTTTTTAGTTTTGCTGCTTGCTTTCGAGAAACCCCTCAGGAAGTGCAAGGATATAGCTGTGTAAAAGCCAATTTAAGCACCCCAGTCGGTCTTTTTGCCGACTTACTTCCCCAAGGCGGTAGTCTTTGGGTTTCTCTATTTTTGTTTTCTTATAACCTTCTACATTTGACAACCATGTACATGTAAATAAGTTTACCATGTGCCTTTCAAATTTTTAAAATTATTTTGCAATGTTCATAGGACCGTATCATGTTTTTCTGATTCAGTGCTACACAACATATAACCGGACTTGGTAGCGCAATCGGTTGAGCGTCGGCTCTAGGTACAGGAGACTTCGGGTTCGATCCCCGGCCGCGACATACCAAAGTCGTTACAAATGATAGTGGTATAGCTCCCCTGCTAACGCTCAAGCAAATATAAGTGTAGTTCCACTACTGATTGACCCGGTGTCAGGATAATATGACTGGGTGTGGCATAATGCCAGGTGTTCACGGCATGCTTAACACAGTGAAGGCAGCACTATATCTGCTTCAAGTGGACACCCTCTCCAGATAACTGAAATAATGTTGGTGGGAAGATAAACCCAATAAACATAAACAAACACAACATATTTATCATTTCCATGAATTTATGAAAAGTTCGCTCTCCAGCGTTTTGCGTCCTTTAAATAACAATTTCCTCATTATGTGTATATGCCAGTGTTTATAACAATTTTAACATTTTTTCATCTCAAGCAATCTTTTTTTAATGATAGTAGAATGTCAATCGTCCAAACAACACATTATTTCAGGACGCTTGAAAGTTATTTTATTTGGAAAGCTTTTTATAGCCGAACAATTAAAGAAGGAACACATTTCAAAAGAATACCACTTTTGTCATTAAAGAAAGGGGGATGGATTGTCTTTTCCCTTTATGAAAGATTATGCAGTAATGGTTTTGATAATTAGGCATTAGCTACTCTGTATCATAATTATTTTAGATTTTGTCATACTGACATAAGATGGCGCGAGATTTTTAACAATCAAGCATCAAGAACAACGGTTATGAAAATTTTATGAAAATTTTAAGAGATTAAAATAATTAGGTTTTAGGAATTGTAATAAGTTTTAGCTGTAACTTTTCAATAATGGTTATTTACTCTAATAAAGGTAGCTAATGCCGACTGATTTTCATTAGATATCCATTCTGTAATGTTTGGATGTCAACAAATAAATGAAACAACGCATTAGAAAATACAAATATCCACTTTTAATACCATTAATGTAAAAGTTTCCATTACTGTAAAACTAATAACATTAAAACTCTAACCATACATCAAGACATTTAGCACAATAATGTTTCATGCCCAAAATACAGAAAATATCTTAAAGTTTTCTTTTTCTCTTTGTTGTTTTTTGTTGTTGTTTTATTTGTTCTGTTGTTGTTCTTTGTTATTATTTTTATCGTCCCACTAACAATCAATTATTTTTTTCTGAGACGTTGTAAAGTGTTCACTCCAATCAGATAAAGTGCTCCATTCACAGAGACAAGCATGCAGTGAACACTTGACATTTTTCCACACCCAGTCATATCAGCCTGTCACTGGCCGACAATTAGCGCAAACTTACTTCACTGAGAGGGAATTGTATTATTTCCGTTTGTACTAAATTGGTTACTCGCGCTCTGGGATGGAACCTAGGGTCTCATATAAAGTTTATATTCGAGCTTAAAAAATCTTTTGATTATGAAATTCTTTCTTCAAAATGCGCCATTGCATCACAGTAGGGACAAAATAAAGAGTAGCATTATTTCCACGATAATTTTGATTTTATTTCGGAAGATTTTTAGCGGTGTCGCTAGCAGAGATATAAGAAAGCTGCATTTCGACAGCACACATGATTGACCCTGCATGACCTTGACTACCCGCTGTCAGTAAATGTCTGGGGAAAGTAGTGCGTGTAAAGAAACAGTTTGTATGTCGGAGGAGACTACACGCGTCATTGGTTTCCAAGAATGATTGAATTGTTAACATCAATACACTAATCTGCTTTATCAAGGCGTTCAACTGATTGCACTGTGTAATGCAGATATACATGAAATGCAGTATACCTTAAATGAACAACGCGGCGCAGGAATCTCACTCAGTGACAAGAGGAGAGAGTCGAAATGGGAAACGAAGTGTTATAAAGAACAAATCTTTCAACTGACCTACGCACTGTCTTCTGTGGCTCTGTACCTAATTATGTATGACAATGGCCATTCGTAATATCTCAGCATCTCTTTCTAAAGTTACCGCACGCACCCAAAAAGGAATGATGAACTGTGTTTATAAGGATCAGATCATAGGGAAGTAATAGGCAGTAGTTAATTTCAAACTCAAATTATTTTGTTCGAATCCGGTAGGAAGTTTGAGCATTTTTTATAGACCTAACTTAAGTTAAAATACAAAATCATATAGAAAGTATTGAATGTTTAATAAAATTGTTTCTGTTATCGGATTGTTAGTGACTATGGTGTAACTTTTGTTCTATATTTTAGAAGAAGTGTTTATGTGCAGGTGAATACTTTCCTGCTTTCCAATTTCCACTGCTTGGTACATTTGTTTTACTATGAAATTATTTTGACAATTGTTTGCAAACGTTTAATCGCTTACATAGTCAAACTTACATAACCCACACAGCGCTTAGATTTGTTAAGGTCATAGCTACGTTTAATTCATTTAGGGAGACCAAACCATATATGCATATCAGACAAAAACACATATTATTATTTAAATATTACATTTTAAATTTAGAAGTAAATTTAGTTTTTGAAATAAAAATGTTATTTAAGATCTGTTTCCTTATAACAGTATAAATGAAAAATAAATATTTAAAAAACGTTCAAAAACATTTGATACAACAACAGTTATTGTACATGATGTGCCGGAAGTTTTTAAGATTCCAGAATAGTTGGTAATAATGATAACGAACAATTCTTCGTAATTAGCCACCGTAACTTTAATTGACCAGACACTTTGGGATATGATAATGTCATAAAATAAATAACATTTTCTTAATAAATTGAACTGTTTATCCAATTCATTTGGATGCCGTTCCAATTTGTTAACACTATCTGATAGTTAGTGACCTATTTAAAATTGTACTTGTTAAAATTCACTTATAAATAAAAGATTTTGTATAAACCACTTGGGGTGAAATATTGACACTCCCAGTTTATTAAATAAATTTCGGATGTCAGACGATGACCAGTGAAGGTCTGTTACAATTCACAAACGGGCTATAAGGACCTCCTCCCAACCCACCCCCCATCCTCATCCCCACCCCCTTGTGGGCGTCCGTGGTCAAGTCGTTAAGACGTTGGACTCCGGTTAAAAACACAAACTGACCACGTGATGTTAGTCCTTGCGCAAGACTATGTACTGCACATTGTTCTGGGTACTCAGTGCCCGAGTAGTGGTTCTTCCCAGAAAGTTAGCCATCCAGAAAGATTGATATTATTTGAAAGAGCTTGTTTTCCATTCGAATGTAAATATGTTTTAACTATACCCACTAAAAACAATTCGAGTTAAATACAACATAATGATTTATTACTTTAAAAGTGAATCATTAACAATGTGCAACAATTCACAAATACGAAAACTCTGACATTGTCCATTCAAGTATAAACACACAAAGAGAATAGAAAGACAAATAAACGAGATATTACTTTCGCATTCGCCATAAATACATAATGTCTAGTTGTTATGATTCGGGTCCCGAGCTCACGTAACACGACTGATTTCGTAAGGTAACTAAAGGTCGGACTCATAACATGACTTGGTCCCGTGTTCACCTACATTAATTAAGTCTAATTTTGCAAGGCAACTCAAAATCAGACTCATAACAGGAATTGGTCCCATGTTAACGTAATTTAATTAAGTCTACTTTTGCAACGCAACTCAAAGTCGGACTCATAACATGACTTGGTCCCATGTTAACGTAATTTAATTAAGTCTAATTTTGCAAGGCAACTCAAAGTCGGACTCATAACAGGAATTGGTCCCGTGTTCACGTACAAAAATTAAGCCTGATTTTGCAAGGCAACTCAAAATCAGACTCATAACAGGAATTGGTCCCATGTTAACGTAATTTAATTAAGTCTACTTTTGCAACGCAACTCAAAGTCGGACTCATAACATGACTTGGTCCCATGTTAACGTAATTTAATTAAGTCTAATTTTGCAAGGCAACTCAAAGTCGGACTCATAACAGGAATTGGTCCCGTGTTCACGTACAAAAATTAAGCCTGATTTTACAAGGTAACTCAAAATCATACTCATAACAGGAATTGGTCCCGTGTTCACGTACAAAAATTAAGCCTGATTTTGCAAGGTAACTCAAAATCAGACTCATGTCTTAAGGTGTGTCAGAATTTTTAATTGTTAGATGTTCACGCACCATCTTAACAAGAAGTATGAAATTCAAGCCCTTGAGTTTCGTCCGATAAGTCTAACAGTGTTTTAAGAGGCCAAAAAGAAAGTCAAAACAGACGCTAGATACTATTTTGTAGAAGTATGGATAGATTTTCATATTTAGGTAGCAACAAATTGGTCCAGGAGAACATGCATGTAAAAATAAATTACATAAGGATATATTTATTGTCTGCCCTTAGTAAAGTTGTGATGTCATTGACAATGTCAATGATGATGTCATGTATTTATGATGTCATTTCCTTTGCATGGATGTAAGAAAATATTTAATTAAATATATAGCATTTGAGTCATTTATCCAGGAGTAATGTTAGGTGTTTATATATCTTTATTCGAACATATCTTGTCGGCAAATTTCTGTTAAACAATCAAATTATTCCTCCTAGCTGACGATTGATGTCTCATTTTCAATTTAAACTGTTTAACAAGCTTATTTAACATTGTTTACTTTAATAATAAGATGAACAGTTCATGACTTTCAGGAGTTGTTTGAAGAACGGTCGCTATGAATCACAAACATCTGCCATTCTTTCTTTTCATATACAACATTTTGTTATAATACTTCATTACAATTGGCAGCTTAAACATGTAAACATTTTGCGTTGAGTGAAAGAAACTGAGTTAAGTTTGGACTTCAGTTTTGTTCGTAATAACGACTTTAAGTAACAAGTACATTTGAGTCGGAAAATTGAATTTTCCTCTTAGTTGTGTCTTCTCGATGCAGTAGTTGATTTTCGTCTTGAGTTGAGATGGGGGTTTTCTATATTTTGTTGTTGTTGTTGCTGTTGTTGTTATTTTTGTGGTGAACACGGGCCTGACATTACTTTTTACAAATAACAAGAGACGCACATATTATCTAAAAGTGATAGCTAGCACTTGGTGTACATAGTAAGGAATGTTATTTGGAAATAATACTTTGTTAAAAAATAATAGATAAAAATAAATACTGTAAGCAAAAAGGCTTATGTCCAACAATATATGTTATTTAGTGTTCAAACATATTTAAAACGTAAAGACTTCTTGTTATGTCAAGTTAATTCATTTAAACCCGACATTTTCCTCCCAATGTAATAATATGCCGGGTTCACTGATATTAAATGCAATAAATAAAATAGTTGATTCTCACTTTACACCTAGTCTTTCGTGAAAATATGCATTAAGTTTAAAGAAATGTAAAAAATATATATAAAACACTTAATCCTCTGACTTCTAATTATTGTAATTGTTTAGGTTTGCAGAAATATTTGAACTAACTCAGCACTTAATTAGAGTGTGTCATGCTTGTATGCTTAGAATGTTATCAGATGTGTGAGGTAAATGTCACAAAAATGTTCTAACAAGAATAATTAGCATCTTCCTATACACGTTAATCCAAAATACTCGTACAATTACCGAGGTATACCATCAACAAAATAAACAGATGTAAACAATGAAGTTGATTTTGTACGGCGAGAATGATTATTCAAAATGTTTAGAGCTGACAAAATTTGTCTAGTTATGTCCATTTTTGCACAAAAAGGCGACAAAGTTGTCAAGGTCAAGGTCGAATAACGGAATAAATAGCCCATGCTTACGGGTGTTTTACGTGAAGATTTTGCAGAAAGGATTTGTGCTGTCCAAAATTAAAAAGAATAACAAGGTGTACATGTACATTGTAATATGGTCATCAGCATACTGTATGCGTTACAGGTTCGGTAACCTTGACAACTATCACACAACAAAAGTATTACACGTCGCGTGCTGACAGGGGCGTGCTTGGGCTTACGTACTTACGCACGTGCGTACAATTGCTTCCAAAAATTAAAAAAATTAAAACGTCAAAAAGCAAATAAAAATCGTACATAACTTGTGTTTGGCACTCATTTTTTAAATTAAAGTTCTTTAACCCTTTTCCAAATTCTACAAATACTTTTGCAATCCTACCTGACGTATTTCTGTCTCTTCCTGCTCGTTGTACTGTGACAAAGTTTCTCTTCAGAATGCATCTACGGCGTTCTAAGGGAAAAAAATCCCCCCCCCCCCCCCCAGGAATAGTGCATATACTCAAAGGTCAAAGGTCGCCTAGGCACGCCCCTGGCTGACACCATTCACAAACACTATAACAATTCACTGCTGTCGTTTCCATAAAGGGTCTAAGTTTAACTTATTTTTCTAACTTAAACTAAGAAATGTCCTTAAACATGGAAACATCTGAAGAACTTTCTTAGATTAAAAGTTTCCATGAATGAAATTTCAGACAATTCCTTATATCTAAGGAAATAGTTTAAGATTAAAGAACTTACTAATTAAGAACAAATTAATTTGATTCTTTACGAATTGGACCCTTAAATTATGACGTAATATTAATAAAAAAATAAAGAAAAAAAGTGCAAAGGTCACGTGACTTTGGGCTTACAAAAAGAAGAATTATGTTATGATTATTAAACGAATAGTTCGATATTATATCTCGGTGTAAAATGCTTAACCCGGGTTTGTCGCAATTTTGTTGTGTTCCTTTTGAATTATGTCAGCACTATAATTAAACTGCGTCTTTCACACAAGCGTAAAGGTGATATCCGACAGTTAGCCTATACCAAATATATGTATCACTATCTCATCAGTTTTGGGTACATTTGACCATATTTTTTTTGCAAAAAACTAATACTTTATTCTATGAAACGACGATTTTGGAACATTTGCGCAATTGTAAGACATTTTAACTCGTAAAAAATCCACTCAAAATGTTAATAGTTACAAATCAATAATGAGGCACGATAGCGATTTCGGCTGAAAATAGATACCGACCCGGATTATATATGATTTTAAACGTAAATGATCACGATGTGTTTCTTAGTTCAAAAAATAGCTTACTTTGTAGCGTGGCTCAGACAGGAAATGCATGTTTGTAATGACAATTGTGGCGTTATGCTTCACTTTCACATAGATATAGGACCTCAATAAACAGCATTTCGGAACATGTTCAGGTAATAATACTTACTATGGTTGTTTTAGGAGGACAAAATGGATCTAGATTGTCGGATATCATCTTTAAGCTTTTATTACTTGGGTCACAGAGAACAATAAAAATAATACAGAAAATGTAAAAGTTATATCATTTGACCCAAAATGCTCTAAACAGCGACAATTCAATTTTATTTAGAGCAAAACATTCGAATGTATTAATTTTATCTTTTATATGTGGGCATAAGATTTTGGAAAATATATTTACCCATGTCAGTGTCTTAATTGCAAATCACTCCTCTCTCACACTTCTATAATTGTTTATCTGCATACTGTAAAATCATTATTTTTCGTCGAAATTGGTTTTTATTAATTGGCTATCGAAGAATTTATGTCATATAACCATGAAATGGAAAATGTAAATATATTCATACTCGCCTGCAACGGGTTTTTTTTTCTCCCTGTTTATAACTGTTTTAACTGTTTATAAGAGTGGTAACAGGAAAATAGAGTACAAATAAAAATCAATGATTTTACAGTATTCAAAGTAAAATCACTACACTGATATTTGTGTGTATCCCTCACTACAGTTTTGATGTAGCGAATCACCGGGATTCTCATTTGAACTCTTCTATAATTTAATTAAGACTATATAAATAACACATATTTGTCATAATATTGATCGATTCTAATAGTTATAATAACACATGTAATAAACAACATCATAATACTATTAATACATATAAAACTATAATAATTATAATAAAAATAATAATAATAATAATAATAATAATAATAATAATGACACACCTAAGAATTATGCACGTAATAATGTACGCAATGACAATATATACGTAATTATAATAATAATAATATTATTAATAATAATAATAGTAATAATAAATACAAAGATGCGAACAGATCAGTTGTGACGTGAATATGAGAGAGGTAGATCTGGCTGTGAATCTATATGGATGAACGGAATCAGGGGCTTCGCTGGTTTCGAGTCACGTGGCATTTGCTTACTCGTCAAAATAAGTTTTACATTTTTATTACACCGTCTACACACCACACATAAAGTAAAGTTATGATTCGGCTTTATTATAGACGGGAACTTTGAAATAGGCAGTTCAATTTTCTTCCATATTGTTTTATTCACGCGCATGCGCAGTTTGACTAAACGTTTTGCGCCGTCCGTCACTACAATTTTTATATTTCTACTCCTTTTCCTCCGTTTACGGTTTTTCTTCTTCACTCGCCGTTTCCTTTGACGACCTTCTCGCACAGATCTTTTAGAGTCGTTTACCTCTTCTTTAAGTTCTGAGGTAACTTCCTTGTTGCTTTTATTCCTTTTTTTCTTTCTGAATTGTATATGAACCCACAAATCCACACGAACCGGATATATCGCTTCAACATCTTTAACATATTTACCAATCTTGAACACTAAACAGCCATCTTTCTTGGAACCTGAAACAAAAACACACAAAAATAGTTATAGAGAAACAAAACTTGTACAACTCATATTACAGTGTACAAAATGGTTAATAACCAATAAATAATCTGACATTGTACATTTGTATTTACAACCTTCAGGCATCATCAGCGCAAATTTAAATAAAAAGTTGAATTTGATACTTGAATTGATAAAATAAACAACTAATATCAAATGCGACAAGGTCTTGAATATATTGTATCGTAAATATAACTTTTGCAATTTTGGTATATGTTGCAGTGCTAAAATAGATATTCGTCATATTTTCACATTTTAAGCTACACTTGACAAATGTACATATAAATACACCTACATGTATAAACATCACAGTTTTCTTAATCTCATGGTAAAAAGGCGTGGTGCTTTTTAGAAATAATGTTTTAAATGGTATACTATTGAAAGGTGCCCAACAATTAAATTCTAGTTTACATTTCTCGTTGTGTCTATTAATACCCTTGTTCAAATTTTTCGGCTAAACAATCTTTGTCACAGACCGGCAACATTAAATTTATCTATGTCTAAAAAATATATATTTAGAATACTTGTTTTTAACACAACGAGATTTATAAATGAGTGAAGAATCTGATTTATAGAAGATGAAGTACTCTAAAGCAAATTTGATGTCAAGGCAACTTGTACGTATTAAGAATGGTACCTAGTTTGTTTGTTTATTGAGTGTATCGTCCCTACAACAGTATTTAAGTTATCCCAAATTGATATTGGAAGAATGTTAAAAAAACAACACATTTTAAACACAAATGAAGGCACAACAGTAGTGAAAAGTCCGTCTTATGACTCGACTTAAAACTTAATTAACATATTTGCGCAGGCTGGAACACTTAGAAAATTATTATCCTGTCGCAGTGTATGATACAAATAAATAAACAATAAACTACGAACACTAACTGAAACAATAAGATAAAACTTCATTAACAATGAAGTATGAAGACTTTCTGGCACAGTAAGATAAAATTTCATTAACAAAGATTTACGAAGACTTGCTGGAACAATAAGATAAAACTTCATTAACAATGAAGTACGAAGACTTTCTGGCACAGTAAGATAAAATTTCATTAACAAAGATTTACGAAGACTTGCTGGAACAATAAGATAAAACTTCATTAACAATGAAGTTCGAAGACTTTCTGGCATAGTAAGATAAAACTTCATTAACAAAGATTTACGAAAACTTGCTGGCACATAAAGCACTTGTAGAACTGCCATCACAGTGGTCGCATTTTAATATTATAAAAACAGCTTTTATTTGCGATTTGTTGCATTTTCGTTGTTAATAGGTACATATTACATTTTATCTACGAATTAGTTTTATTATTATATTAGATCATTTGATGTTTTGTTAACGGTAATATACCTTGCCTTCGGTGTTGTGGCTGTAACATTTGAAACTGCTTCAAATTTCCGCATTTTTAAAAAATTAAATAATTGTTAACTGATCATCTATTAAAAAAACAATAAACAAGCCATTACATGCTTTTGAAACAAGTTTGTAGTATTTTTTAAAATTAACCTTAATATTATCTCTTTTTTAATTCAATAGCGCAAACACCTTCGTCCAATGAAGGTAAATAAAAAAAACAACAAGGGAAATAATCAAAGTCGCGTTAAATGTAAACATCAGTCAATTGGGGTTACTGTTCTTGTATAGACAGACTGGCGTAGTGGCAATAGTTGTCAGTAAATAAAAACAACAAACAATAAAGGACAATATCTTATCTCGTGTTGTTTTTTTGTTGTTGTTTTTTTTGTATTTGTATTTTAAGTATAATTTCTAAATAAAACCATACTTTACTCTAAATAAAGACGACTAGTTTAACACGGACTCATGTGTTAGATTGTACAACTACAAAAACATTGCTCGAAACGTTAATTATATCCAAATTTACAAATAAGAACAATAAGAAGATCTACAAAGAATGGTAGATTTTGCGCATGGTGATATATCGTTATCTCAAGAGAATATGGTCACGTGATTTTATAATTTTTAAAAAAGCTTACTGTGCAGTTTGTCAGATAGGATATACATGTTTGTTATGGCGAGTGTGTGTGTTACGCCTCACTTTTCTAGTAAATGTAGGTCATTAACAGGCAGCATGTCGTCGATCCGATCTTTTCAGGAAACAATTATTTGTTTGTTGCTGTTGTTGTTGATGATGATGATGTGTTGTTGTTTGTTTGTTTTTGTTGTTGTTGTTTTGAAACCAAATTCTTCCAAATTCTCGGAAGCCACCTTTAAGTTAAACTCCAAATCGTAGTTATTTTCACGATTACAATAATCTCACTACATTTGTTTAAGTTGGCATGTACCATCTCTACTAAAACGTCTCAATTGTTTACATTGTAGCATAGAAACGTGTATTGATATTTCACATAAGTCTATGACGTCATTCAAGGGGTCTCACTCGAAACACCTTGTTGAAAGAATTGACCTGCCATTGACCGGCCACCAATGAAAACATTTTAAATAGCTCAATGACCATTCTTTAAGGTAAGCCAATGACATGTGCAGTTTGTTTTCAAGTTACCTTGCGGTAACCATTTTAGGCTTCAAATCGATGAAGTAAACATGGATTTGAAGAATAATAATGGCTGGGTGGGAAGGTGGGAAATGGCTAAATCAAACATTGGCCAGTGTGGGATGTTTCTAATTCACGACTGTTTGTTGTTGTTGTTGTTCTGTTGTTGTTGTTTTGTGTTGTTTTGTTGTTGTTATTGTTGTTTGTTGTTGTTGTGTGTTTTTGTTGTTGTTGTTTTTGTTGTTGTGTGTGTTGTTGTTGTTGTGTGTGTTGTTGGTGTTGCTGTTGTGAGTGTTTTAAAAGAAATACATGATGAAATACTCATACATGTTCGTAAAAGAAAATACAATGGAAACTTATGAAAGTGTGTGCTTGCAATGTTTGTTATATCCCACGTAGCTTGTTTGTTGGGTGTATCGTTACACCAACACCCCTGCAGTTATCCGGAGATGGTACAGCAGAGAACCTTAATTGACTTGGCAAGTTGTCCACCTAGGGAAGTGGTTTTGCGATAAAAGTAACAAGGACAACAGTAAACATAACGAAAATAGAAATCATCCCTAGACCGCCAAAACCACTAAACAATAGTCAACGAGTTAAAAAACAAACAAAAACAACAACAAACTACACAAACTAGTTTCAGTGACAGCGCCATCTCAAGCATTTCCGATGGCTTATTCAAAACTTCGTGATGTTTTGCTTATTTCAGTGACCCGTCTGAAAAATCGGACACACCCGGATAATTCCGCTTATGTATATCATTTATAGATATTACTGATGACTTCCGGTTTGCTGGATAACACCCAAAAGGTTGCGAATGGCACCGGTTTGAAGAAAGCACCAAACATATCCGCTTTTTTGGCAACCGTTCCTTCAACTGTACATACATGGGACTAATCCAGTTGGTGTTATCATACAAAAGTTATGGATAGTTAGCTGTATATTTTTTCAAACTAAAGAAGACAGGAAAAAATATTGACATTCAATAAATGAATGTCTAACGTATCAATCATCAGTGGAACAGATTGTTTAAGTAATGATTTTTTTTTCTACACGATGCGATTAAAAATGTATACGCACACATCCATTTACAATGCGGAAGCACAAGGGAGACACCTCAGCAAATGTTATGCTTTTAAGTACATTGTATGGCGGTCATTGAAACCTTGAGACGTCACCGTCAATGTATAGAATGTGCACCGACAGGACTACTTATCAGCAGTAACTGTTTCATTACCAAACATACAAACAAGGGCATCTTTAGTACAGGCACAACCCAGTCACGACGTGCCTTGATCATTACAGCGTCCTCGAGGCGAAGGAACATGTTTGACTCAATCGTGACACGCCAATAAAATGTATTTTTGGAAAGTTTTCGTCCAAATTTAGACGGGATAATAAACAACGACTACATGTTGATTGCGGTCGAAATAAATTTGGCGTCGATAAGGATTGCATAAACACCTTTCACATGCAACTAGTGTTTGGTGGATTAATTGCCCCTTCATAAATGTTTCAGTTGCCGGAAAGAACTGTTCACTCCAGTCAGATATAGGACTGTGAAGAGCAACACAAACGGCGATACCAAATTTTGTCAAATAGTCCTCACACCTGGTCGGCCAGTCGTGGTACTTAACTTATTTCTTCTTGAGTGAAAGGATTAGTACCATACCATTACTATTTTTATTTTACGACTTAATCCTAGCGGTCTGGGCTCGAACCCTGGAATTTCCATACCAGAAACCGAAACTCTATCACCTGCGGGTCCGAACCATGGACTTTCCATACTAGAAACCGAAACTCTATCACCTGCGAGTCCGAACCGTGGAATTTCCATACCAGAAACCTAAACTCTCTCACCTGCGGGTCCGAACCATGGACTTTCCATACCAGAAACCGAAACTCTCTCACCTGCGGGTCCGAACCATGGACTTTCCATACCAGATCCCGAAACTCAAAAACATGCAGGCCGGAAGGTATGCTAGTAAGTATCTGGATTGAGTAACACGACAGATTGTCAAAGCAGTTCAGTCACTGGGCGGGACCGTGTCTTTAAAACGGACTGGTCACAGTTAAACAGATGTTAAAGACACACACAGAAACACACCATCTGCGCATCATACTTGTTTATACTTTTGCGCCACCATTAAACCAGTTAGTGTACACTTTGTGAAGGACCAATAGACATGGCTACATAAATGTGATACAGGTAAAATGTCGGATGCCACCTTCAAAAGGAGTTATCTACCCTGCGCAGATTGAGAAAGGCATGACCGCTTTGAGGGTAGTGAATGAGATGTTGCACTGTATACTACAGTTCCTTTTTACACAGATCAAGGACATCAATAAAAAGCATTTCGCTTGATCGCAAACGGAAAACGTTTTCTTATTTAACCGTTTGAAAGAAAAAAGATCCGGTCCAGGTCTACACTGTTGGGCGGATGGTCAAATTGAATGAAATAAAGAATTGAAATACGCTGACACGACCATTATTAATGCCTCACATACAACTAATATTGCTAATATCGTATTATATAATTTCGTGCGTCTTGTTTCGCATGATTTATAATGAGTTTGCATAAGTAAAGTCTATCCGCCAGGTCATCAAGTAAAATTTATATATATATATATATATATATGTATATATATATATATAGCGGCATCAAACTTCGAATTATTGCTACCAGACTTGGACTATGCAGGGGCGAATCCAGAAAATGTTGGTGGTGTGTGTGGTATGAATCACGAATCATCTTTTACCGGTAGAGGTGGGGGATGCACCACCCTTACCTACCCCTTTAATCTATCTCTGGAACTATGCACAATGACACGATATACAAGTATAGACGTCACAGTAGAGTAAAAACGACTGAGCAATGACATATATTAAGCACGTGAATGAAATTTTTTATGTAAATATGGAACATCTTTGCTTTCTTTGTCTCTGAATGTTCAGTTGTTTAATTGTCTAAATAGTAATATTATAACCTTTATGTTACCATTAAATCTATTTTATAAACATGTCTATTGGTCATCTTGGTAACTCTTTGATACTGAATTTTATTCCGTTTATGTTGACCCAAAATTAAGGGCGGTGCGCCGATGGTTCTACCAAGACGTAAGTCTGGGGTCATCCTGTACCAATGATTACCTGGATGTCGCCAATATGACCATAATCCTGTTGGTGCGATGTACCATACCATGTTTGATAAAACCTTTCAATGTGTAATTTTAAGAAAGAATGCCATTTAATGGGATTTATTTAATAAATAGTATATGAAACAACTAGAGGAATACTTATTAAGCAACACCTGTTGGTCATTTGCGATAACACACCTGAAAGTTATCGAGTTTGATATGTTATCCGTTGTTGATGTTGATGAGTATGTTTTCCGAGATGACGTCGCGTCCCGTATCGAAATTATCACAATAATATTCACTTTAAAGCTATAGAACATTACAATACACAAATGCTGATAAGTAGAATACAACATCTGTGGACATTGAATACTAAAATGCTAGTTTCGTTTCGTATAATTCCTCCTTGTTCTATAGCTTCAGTATTTCTTGAGCATTATTGCCATAACATTAAACTGTAAGGTAGTTAAACTGTAAAACTTATAAAAATAATAAGATTTGTTTAAGTTTGCTTATAAATGTAGATTTTGCTTGCTGCTCTGTGTTCGTTAATTAAGTAATGAGATTCTGGTTGACAATATTACAGCCCATTTGTCTAAATACTAAGTGACATAATGTTCGGATTAGCATTAATTCGGACAATAAATCAAACTAGGCAAATAAAGGCAATGACGACAGGTGCAAATCTGAAGCGTACCAAGAAGGCAGTGGAGTATTTCATTGCTGCAGCAGAGTAAAAGTTAGGACGGCTTTGTCACAATTAAACGTAGCTGACATACACGCTACAGAACCAAGCCATCTATGCGTGCTGTTTAGTCATCATCACATATACTCGTGACATAAACTAGCTTATTGAGTTTAAAACAAGCAAAATTTTTAAAGAAAGTGACCAAGGTTTAATGCCTGCCAAGCTTAAGACAATATGGTGTCATGAATAATCTTGATAGTTTTTCTAACTTAAACTAAGACATTTTCTTAAATCTTAAAAAACATTTTCATTCAAAAAACAAATAAAAAGTGTTATAGTATTTTCTTAAATTTAAGGAAATTTCTTAAGTTAACTTAAGAGAAAATACTTTAGGAAACCAGGTCTTTTGAAGGACGTGTGTATACGAGTATATTATCTAGAATTTTGTAGTTATAATAAATTAACGTCCAAAGAAGGTTTTGCCTTTTGAAAAAAATAAATAAAGAATGCATTTGCCTCCTTCGACCAAGACACTTTATTGACCACTATTGTTTTAAACCAAACATGTCTAGCGTGAAGACATTCATACCCTTTATCATAGTTCTTACAAACAAATACAATGCCGGGGCATTCAGTTGAGTGATCTGGCCAGTCAAGTACATTTCTTGAATATGCTTGTCTGTAAAGTATACGAACGAAACCATAATATTAAAACGACAATACCTAATTTGGTTTGCAAATCGACATATTGTGATCTAGGAGATGTTTCAATCACATCCTGTAGTAACAGAAATTTAGTTGAGTGCGATGTAAGATTGGTTTTGTTGTAACAAAGACTCGAGAAATAACAACACAAGAGTCTCATTATTGCCTGCTCGTATTGGAAACAAGTGATTCGTGAATTTTCTTTTGTTTTATGTGCTATTGATGTTTAAGTTCATTTGTACTTTTAAAGTGCAAGCGTCGACCTTTTAGAGTACAAAATATTTCAACAAGATGTGTAGGTGTTAAGGTGTCTCTAAAAATGTAAAAAAAAAAATCTATAGAATCTAGGGTATCACAAGATCGAAAGAAAAAAACACACCTTTGAAACAAAATCTCAAATGCATTGAAAATTGGACTTTGGCCTTATCTGGCTTCACACTGTGATCGCAGTGGGAGGTTAATGGGTTGGGAGAAGGTAGTGGGGGTCGGGTGGGTCTAGCTGGCTGGATACAGTCTCAGGCTGCAGTGGTATAGAACCGACGATCTACCTTTGTGCTTCTGGTATTGGTAACTGCTCTATGTCCCATACATAGAACCAACGATCTACCATTGTGCTTCTGGTATTGGTAACTGCTCTATGTCCCATACATAGAAACAACGATCTACCTTTGTGCTTCTGGATTTGGTAGCACCCCTGTGGCCCATACATGGAACCGACGATCTACCTTTGTGCTTCTGGTATTGGTAACTGCTCTGTGGCCCATACACAGAACCTTTGTGTTTCCAATGATTGTAAGACCTTTACATTCGGTGCATAAGCCGACGGACGCTTTGTGTTTGTTTGTGTTTTATTTGTGTGTGTGTGTGTTGCTGTTTTTGTTACATAGCACCAACACAATTATTGTCATATTGGCCTGGTCCAGCTAATTATTGGTGGAGGAAGTTCCCAGACTTACGTCAGGGCAGAACCACCGGCACACCGAATGTTAGATGGAAAATCTGCCCAAATGAAAGTTCTCGCCTCGACCGAGACTCGAGTCCACGCGGTGAGGGGCTGGGGAGTTTCAAGTCAGCGACTCTAACCGTCCGGCTACCGGCGCCCTCGCTCTGTCCTTACAGACTGCACAATTTAAAACACAGGTACGCTTTTAGATACTGCAGATATAATTCTGTTTTAGCTGTGATGGCACCCATTAACAACTGAAATGCTACCAAAAATTGTACTTTTATTGTGTTATGATAATTGTCTATTTGAAATGTTAATTTACCGACCAGGTTGAAGGGTTTTCTCACCTGTATGAGTATAGGAAAGTTTTCAAGCTTCCCGTTCTTTAAATTTTAAAAAAAATGAGAGAAAAAAATCTCTATAAAGGAGATTTTGGACCGTTTCATTTCTTATACACAAACCTTTTAAGCTGATGATGCTTTAGGACAATTGTTCCTTCAGAAGGAACTATGTTTTTAGGTAGTATCTATCTGTTTGACCATTAATTGTTCTTTACAATAACAAACCAAATTATTATTGCCCGAAAAGATCACGCAAAATGATGTTTTGATAGCCTACATCTATGTGAAAAGTGGTACATAACTATCCACTCGTCATTCAAACGCGTGTTTCTTATCTGAGCCACGATGCACAGTTAGCTTTTTTAAAAGTCAGATAACCACGTGACTACTTACTTTGGAGATTCTGTTTTATCATCAAACGGGTTATCTGGTCTGACCCGGATATCTATTTAACAGAAATCCATGTCGTGTTTACTTATAGATTTGGGAAGAATGGACATGTAGAGCGATTAATTTTACAATTATTCACGTCTAACAATTGAACTTGTGTTTAAAATCGACGTTTTTTAGTCTAACATTTTAGGTGTTATGCCCCACTCCAACCACCTCCCCACCGCCCCCCCCCCCAAACTCATCCCCCGCCCCCAACACACACACACACACAAACAAGGGCAGTATATTGTGACATGACAGAATGAGTTGTTGGATTGGGATTGGGATGAGATTTGCCGGCATTTTTTGCCGATACTGTGCAGCGACATTTCTATCATCATAGCACAGGGGCACTTATGAGGTGCCCCGGGATTGTACCCGGCCGGTCCATTATACTGGCACCCATGAGTCAGGCATAATGCTGTCCCCTTAGCCCCGAGCGTTAGGCGGGAAACCACTACTACCAACTTTAAAGTCTTGGTTTGTCCCGGCCGGGGTTTGAACCCAAGACCTCCCGATCTGCAAGCCGACGCTCTACCACGTGAGCTATTGCGGCCGGTCTGAGTTGTTGGAGACCATGCAATGTGCAACTTTCATTTTCGAGGCTTTGGTGGGTAAGATTGGCTATTTACTAATTTAAACATAATTATTACAGAAAACAATAAATTAATTAAGAACAAGGTATGTTATAGAACAACTATACTTGTTTAACTAACTAAAATCGCTATGTCCTACAATTCAATTCCAGTCTTTCATATTGAAAAAAAAATTTTTTTTTTCTTTAATTTATAAATTTAGAAACTAATATCACGCCACATGGCAGTAAAACGAACCCCTTCAAAATATTAAGACACTTTTTATGCTAATTTCTCATTTTCCTCTTCATTCTCACAAATATGTTCCGCTATTATTAACTTCATTCATTGAATGGTTAGAGATTCGCGGATGAGGTCTTTCCTTGTGATTTCAAGTTTCATTCACGAATTGAATTATTACATTACTCCACTAATGAAATGGCGTAATAACTTTTTCAGGAAATGAAACAGTCCCTTTTGTGCACAAATAACCTCTCCTTACAATTTGTGACTGATAAATAAACAGCACGCCAGTGAAAATATCCTTCCAAAAATAGCGAATAATAAAAATGCCATTGATATAATGTTTAGGTAAACATGATTAAAATTTAATAACAGCAAATATGTTTGTTTTGGTTACCTTGTATGAAAAAACAAAACCGTTAAAAAGTAAATAAAAAGATAAAAAGCAGAAATGGATTTCGGCAACAGGAAAACTGTAATTTTCGTGTGTTTAAATTTATCTGCACACTTGCGACCACCCGATAAGTTAACAAAAAACAAACAAACAAACAAACAACAATTCGTAAGCACGTATAATTTCAGTTATTACAAGGTTAAGCTGGAAGTTTCCCATAAAATCCGATATGGAACCTTATGTGGAAATGTATTATTATTATTATTATTATTGTTGTTGTTGTTGTTGTTACATCGCACCGACACAATTATGGTCATATTTGTTATGTCCACCTAGTTAATTAAAGGAAACGCAAGACACGTGTGAGTAGAGCCACCGGCGCACCTCAGGTTAGCTGGAAAAAAACACCACACATGTAAGTTCTGGTCAGAGACACAAACCCACGCAGTGAGCCACTCTAACCGCTCGGCCACGGGCGTCCAACGTGCTTATTTGGTACACCTGTTTATGCTTGGAAACAAGGGTTTTAAAGTCCAAGTATCGAATTTGAGTTCCGTGGATAATTCAATACGTAAATATAGTAGTGGACGCATGTATTGGTTGATACTAATATAAATTACTAATATAAATCCGAGCACAAAGAACGCGTTTATTTCCTTCAATGGTTAAAACCGTGTGTGTTTGTTTCGATTGCCTATGGGAATAACCGTGACTATTTTTACGAGGCTCACTGACGCATCAAATGGTGACGTAACGTTCATTTGGCAGATAAACAACAAAATGGCTGACACTAGTGAGAGTCCGAATAAGGACTGATCTTTCTTTTAACAATCGTGACGTGACGCTCCCTTTAATTTGTGAAAAAAAAAACCCGCGAGAAATCTATAAAAAGTACTAAAAGGCTACGTAGGCTTAAAATGCAAGCACCCTGAGTTAAACTGTAATTTTAATAAAACAGATTATTTACTGTTGCCACATGCTCACATTCAATAAGTTTAATCGAAGTAACCGTTTTTTATATGATGAACTACTGGATTCAGCCTTTAAGAACCGACTTTTTGGGAGAGGGCAGTTTTGTCCGGATTAATGTTTCGAAAAGTACACGGTATACAAACATTGCGGTTTAAATGAACATAGAAACACCCAATCGGAACGCCTCGAATAATTCACGAATCATCTCACGGATGTATGACGAGACAACCCCGCGAAAACAAAAAAAAATGTTGTGCCTATGACGTCATCTAAGCAACAAAGATAAGTGTTGTGTTACCTTTGTTAAAAATGCGGTGACAGGTGTATATCAAAGGAGATGTGACCAGTTAAATTGATAAATAAAAGTGTTGTAGAATGAACTAATCCTATAATCATACTACATCTATTGCTTTTTTGAAGTGTTAATTTACGGACCAGGATGAAGGGTTTTCACACCTGTATGGGTGTAGGAAAGTTTTCAAGCTTCCCATTCTTATAATTTTTAAAACAATGAGAGAAAAAAAATCTCTATAATGGAGATTTTAGACTGTTTCATTTCTTATACATAAACCTTTTAAGCTTTAGGACATTATTTCCTTTAGAAGGAACTATGTTTTTAGGTAGTATCTATCTGTTTGGACCATTAATTGTTCTCTACAATAACAAACCGGGTGAAACTGCGGTGACAGGTGTATATCAAAGGAGATGTGACCAGTTAAATTGATAAATAAAAGTGTTCTAGAATAAAATAATCCTATACACTACATCTATTGCTTTTTTGAAGAACTTTTTTTTTAGGCGTATTCTTCTTCCGGCAAATAAGACGATCGTGACTTTGTATAATTGCACCAGATACATTCGAGAGGGATGATTATCCTCTTGACGGAATTACCAGAGGAGTTCAGATTGCAAAACACCCTTTCTCATTCGTCTTGGAGTCCTCCTCCACCACACTGCTAGACGTCCTTATAATGAGGGAACTCGTTGCAGTATTTTTTGAAACCCAAACAATCCGACATTAACTTTAATTCTTCCAAATAATTGAGTCCGACAGGAATCCATTTCTATTGTTGTAACTGCATCCAAGTTCAATTTATTAAAGACTGCTATCCCTTGCCTTTTTGATAATTCGAACTACAATCCTTCTTTCAATTGTTCCAAAAGGTCACTTGGTGTAACTCTATAACGATGTTTGTTACGTCATTTATCTCACCTACAGTTTATATAGATCATTGTCATGGCAATGCATGTGTTTTTTAAACACTGTAGAATTCAGAATTCATGTCGGTCATGCATTTGACATTACAAATTGCCATCTCTATTAGTAAATGTGGGCGTCTCAGCAACAAAACAAAAATGTTTGCAATTTAAGCGCCATGGACACATTTGATATCGCTTGTCATATTTGTTAAAATAAGACACAAGACCGATAATTTGGTTGACAAAAACACGCATTTCATACACACAAAAAAACTTATTTATATGTGAGAATGTTTTTGTTTCAAAACTGTACGATGTTTTACAGTTAGGAACATCGTTATTGTTTCAACAGTTTTCTCAATGTTTACTTCAGCTATTTAAAGCACCACCAACCATGCGTTAAATACGTCACGTTACACGTGGTCATGAACTGTACACTGATTGGCTCGATACTGAAGAGAGAAATGACCTCTGCCGCTAGAGCGTCGTTCATACCTACATAAGAAATATGTCCCGTGGGATTCAATAGCATTCCTTGACAATGATTACGATTAAAAACGATACAGAAGACGTGTTTGCTCTGCATTTTACATGGCATGCGGCGATAACCATTTGAACCAGTTGGCGTCTTCCTTACCAAACAGGCAATTGTTTCTTTTCGCCTAATAACAAATTAATTAGACCCCGGTCGGTAACAATTTTCTAACATTGCTGTAATGTTTTAGTGTTTAACCTCTGGGCCCACTTCTGCAAATGTATATTAAAGGTGGTAGCCGCCACTTTTTATCAGAAAAGAAGAACACTTTTGAGTACACTTTTAAATACATCATAGCGGCGCATTTATTGCTATTATAACGACGTTTATCGTATTGCAAGACCCCAAACACATGTCTTGGTAGAACCAAAGGCGCAAAGAAGATCAGCTGCACGACTTTCCTACACACTTTATTTGAATCGGACACCAATTTCTTTCAAACAGAAAAAGATTTGACATCAGAATCTACATCTATGAACGTAGAAAAATGCTTACATCGTGTTAAGTAGACATGAAAACCGATGAGAAAGTAGAGATAAGATAATGTCTTTAATCATCTTACAATTAAAAATTTTGATAAAAAAACACATCCAAGTTTGAGGCATAGATATGCAGGTAATCGGATATCATTCAAATTCACACCTACGTCATGCAGAAAAGCTATCATTACATAATTTGATATAAACACACAGCCATATACCACCTTTATGCACTTTGCCGTCATTGGTGTTCTGTATGTACAGGGCGCATATGACACATTTACATGTTGTTTTCAAGCTGTGCTTTACACAGCTCTTAAACAAGCCAGGTGCAAATGATTTAATTAGAAGAAACATATTTCATTTATACACAGGATCGGATGTTAAATGAAATACAGGTTTTACAATAAATATGGCATTATAAAACGTTACTTTGCGCAGATAATATCTGGGGAGGCAACATTGAAAAAAAACACATAATAATAATGTTGTCCTTGCTATAGGTTTAGGCTTTTTTCCCCAGTATTACTAAGACATACTGTGGTAAATCACTGTCCTTTAACTGACTTTTAACTTGGATATATTAAAGAATAACACAGTGCAACAGTAAGCTGATAAGTTGAATCGTTGTGACTGCTAATGCAACTTCAAAGCGGTTTGTTCGAACAACTCCAAATTTTTTGTACTTAGTAGTTTCTTTATCTTAATTACGATCTATGGTTTATTGATAAGAAAGCGACATAAAAGTAACTTTTAAGAAAGTTATGTCAACAAAAGATGGTCGAGGAATTCCAGCATATTCCCAAAATGCAACATATTAAAGATCGGTAATCATATTGTATCTGCCTGGATGACGAGGTGCTTGGCGTACACGACTTCTTTGATACATTTACTTGGGGCTGCTAAATTTCAACTTCTGAAGTCACGTGTCTTTCAAAGCACATACAATTCTGCCACCAAAAAGTAAAATCGTCATTGGGCATTTCGAACGAGATGTGAACGAGATTATATTATATAAATATAGTCTTTAAATATATTGTTTAAGTTTTTTATCGATAAAGTCTTAAGAATGTTTAATTAAAAATATTGTTTTGTTTAATAACATTTAAAATCGCAATAACATGTTTACATTTATGACAATGTCGACGTACGCCAGCATTATCTCCAGCATGGTCACGTGCTTTATCAATATGGCAGACGTTACTGCTGCACATCGAAACGTTACCGGTGAAAAGAGTGTGGAAGATGTAGCGGGTATTATGTTGCTGTTATTTAATTCATCGCAGCGACCAATTATGAACATTATAGCGACATCCAGCTATTTTGGGGTGAAGAAAGACCCCAGACAAATATCTGTGTAGAACCACCGAGGCACCGCATGTCAGCATCAACACCAACAAACCTCAAATATTGTTTTTGTTGGTTGGTTGGATTTATAGTCACGCCAACTCTATTTCAGTTATTTAGGTATGGTGTCTAGTTGAAGCAGATATAGTGCTGCCTTTATTATGTATATTATGCCGAGAACACCTGGCATGATATCACACCCAGTCACATTATCCTGACACCGGGCCAACCAGTCTTGGAACTGCCCTTATATTTGCTTAAGCGTTAGCAACTACCATTTTGAACGACTTTGGCATGTCGCGGCCTGGGATCGAATCCGGGACCTCCCGTACCTGGAGCCGATGCTCTTCGATTGCGCAATCAGGTCCGGTGTATTGTTTTTGCTTTGATTATTAGGTAAAATAATGATTTTGTTTTGAAGATTTTGTGGGAGGTGGGGTCTTTTTATGTTCACACAATAAAATATATTGTCAGTTTTTTTTTTAAATTTTAAATAAAGACACTCTGGAGGACGCGGGACCTTTATTATTCAAGCAAGGCATGTTTACATTCTTATAATTTATCCCTTAATGAGAGCAAAACTATATACAAAGCTTGTTAAACAAACAAAGCATCTTGACCACACCTAACGATCGAACATAACAGTGATCGCGCCATCGTAAACGGTATGTAGTTATAGATCGTTACACACTTGAAATTAAGTAATTTATTCAAACAAATATACTTCTTTTCTCTTAAAATCCAACACCACAGCGAGTGAATTGTTAACATTATTAGAGGTCCAGCAAATACCAGCTTTAATTATTGAGGTAAGCTTCTGCCAAGAAAGACATGTCTGGGTAGAACCAACGGCGCAGCGTAGATGAGCTGGAAAATATACCCCGCAGTTGTTGCCTCGTGCGGGAGTCGAACAAACGCGCTGCGGCGTTCAAAATCGGTGACTTTAACCGAAAAGCTACCGGTGATCCGTTTTGTATATGAAACTTACTAAACTATAATTCGTAGAGTTGGTATATTTACAATTAGAGAGTGTTGCCACTCATCTCAAATATTTTAAATAATCGTTCTTAAACATAGATGTCAATACCAAAAGGGCACATTGTTCAATCTGGGAAACGCTGGTCTTTTAAAGTTATCAGTTATCAGTTCCATTTAACAATTCAGTTAGTGTTAAAAATCGTATTTATTAAGACTTAAGTATAAATGTATATTAAAAGATTGGCCATTTTCCCCAAAGCAGTGGCTCGATATTATAATATGTATCTGATATAGGCAGTCTATCGGATACCACATGTACAGGTGTTATGCGGCAGTTGCTTTATTTCAAATACACATGACACCTCAAATCCTGTTTGCGGTCAATTCTTGTCTGAACGCATTTTTTGTCAAAGTAAAATGATTTTAAACACTATCTCAAAGGCAAGAGATTATAATTTGTAAAAAAAAAAATGTAAATACTTTTCAAAACTATAAATATGCACGATAGGAATTTTCGCTAAATATACATGTCTACGTCAGAGCATTCTGTCCTTGGTTTACATGCCGCTGTAAGTGATCACCTGGTTATGTCAAGCGCATTTTTGAAAAAAAAATGGTTTATTATGCTGCGTAAGCATAATTGAGAATTACCAAATGACAGCGATATTGATAGTATACTGCACTTTTCACACATATCAATGACGCGAATTAACAGCATTTCGCTGGAGTCATCAGATGACAAACCCTTATTTGGTTGTTTGAGAAAGAAATGGTTGGTACATCCTGTTAAGTTACTGCCTTTAAAAGTACCTTTTCAAGCTATCTGCAGTTTCATTAAATTCTATTTAATTAGTTTTCTTTAATCAAATGAAATTATTATGTCGATTTCATATTAACAGAAAGAAAACACTTCCATGAGGAAGTACAAATGGTTACTATTTAAATCGACAAACATATACTACACAGGACAAAATATATAAAAACAATGTCAACACAAAAGGTAAACACATTCTTATGTATATTTTTCACGGAAAAAAAAACAACAAATAAAATAGAGCAGTCCATGCAACAATTTCATCATAATATTTGACAAAACGTCTTCAATACGCGATTATAATTTAGAATCTGACACTTTGTGTAAAAATAAGTTAAAAATGTTCATGTCCCTGGTTTGTGTTTAAGTTATCCATTACTTACAAGGATCCCTAACTATGCTTTTGCATCATGATAATCTATTTATAGAACATTTTAAGCTATTTAAAGAACTAAACAAATTACTCAGCAAATGATAGGTTTCGGTGATACACACACGCAGGTATACGGTAAATATGACTTTTATCTTGGTTATAACAATAAATAATTATTTCAAATATTGTGTCGAGTACATAATAATGCCAATGTGGAACAGAAAAATAGAGTGCAAGTCGGATTCGATATCTCAAAATGGCAGAAATTCAAATACCTCGTAAAAATTAACCGTGGAATAAATATAAAATATCGAAACTTCCGTAGTTTTCACTGTCAAAAAAGTGATAAAAAGGAAGCGATAAAATTATTCCTAGCTTACAATAAGAATGTGTATAGGTCATTATACCACTCAAGAAGCACACAAAAACATGTATGCATTCAAATTAAAATGATAAATGTATTTGATCAAGGCTAAATGTTAGATACAACCTTTAACAAAGTAAAGTAAGATATTGAAGAAAGAGAAAAAAAAACACACTATGCAGCTCATTAATAAAATTTTAATTATCCATTTTTTTTTTAAATTAAAACAAACACAAATCGACTTAATCCTCTCTTGACGTCCCTTTTACTCCAACTTACGTCAAGAGGTCGGTTTTATAAACTCTGTTGAACGAGTATGCTGTCTATAAATACAGCCCCCGTAACACCCACAAACACAGCAGTGAAGTTTGCAACCTGTCGTTGCGAACAAAAAACACTTGATTAATATATAATGAATAATTTATTATGGCAATAGTATCAACAATTGGACCTTTCAACTTACACTTGTCATTCAATTTTACGCCCACTAGGCCGCACGGCACGACATGCATTCCCACTGTGCAATATTTCTAAAACAGGACGAGTTCCATTATTTATACATTAAGCAGATTGATCAATAGATGGAAATATGGAACAGAGGTTACTAAAAAAATTGCAAAATCATCTGGCTGCATTTTTTTTTAAATTTCGATAAGTTTTGCAATTGATAGGTTGTAGTATGGATATAGTTGGGGAATTATTGCGATATAGGGATTGGGAATGGGATTAGCCGGCATTTTTGCCGATATTGCGCAGCGACATTTCTATCATTATAGCACAGGGGCACTTATGAGGTGCCCAGGGACTGAACCCGGCCGGTCCATTTTACTGACACCGACGAGTCAGGCGTTATGCTGTCCCGTAGCCCCGAGCGTTAGGAGGGAAGCCACTACTACCAACTTTAAAGTCTTTGGTTTGACCCGGCCGGGGTTCGAACCCACGACCTCCCGATCCGCAAGCCGACGCTCTACCACCTGAGCTATTGCGGCCGGTATATTGCGATATAATATTGCTTTCTTGTAAAAGACAACGCAGCGATAAGAGTTTGATCATCCTAGCGACGTCCAGTTATGTTGGGTGGAGGAAGACACCAGCTGCTTAGCTAGAACCACTTGCGCACCACGGGTCTGCTGAAAAACAACCATTTGCACGACCGGGACTCGATCCCATGCACTGGGTGGCTGATAAGTCAGCGACAAAGCGCTCCTAAATAATATTGTTTAAAGTTGTTTCAAAGATCGTTGAACTTGAAAAAGTTCTGAATAAAAAGAATACTGATAGACAAGGCTGGCTGAAGTTTGTGCCGTTTGTCAACCATCATAGTAACTTAGAAGACAGAAAAGGAGTGGAAAAGGAAATAAATACGACTATAGTGACGACGACAACAATGATGATGATGGTAGTGTTGTTGTTGATGATGATGATGATGATGATGATGATGATGATGATGATGATGATGATGATGATGATGATGATGATGATTATGATGATGTCGATGACGATGACGACTACGAAGATGATGATTGTGGTGGTGGTGCTTCTGATGATGATGAGGAGGATAATGATGGTGATGACGATGACAATGATGGTGATGACGTGGAGGAGAAGGATTTGATTCCTAAATGGAAGTTCAATATATTCTGAACTTAATATAAATGTCAAAGGAAAGTCAATTAGAAACCATCCATAAAATTAATTCGCATGTGTAACATTTGCAATTGATTATCAATGAAGAGATGAGCAAACTGACATCATCTTACTGTAGTCTGCATTACATGAGAATGTCAGTGCTCCTGTCTCATTAAATTAGTGATTAACTGATTTATAATTGATGTGTTAATTGAGTCGTTGGGTGAATAAGAAAAAAAAACACACACAAATAAACACGACATTAGTTAAACTTGTAATGCAAGCTTATGAATTGTTCGAGCGAAAAAAAATTGTTCTATTCAATATTTGTAAATATGAGTGTTTCTTTGCGCACGTATTTATTAAAACACAATTAACGCAATTTATGAACATAGTAGCTACAACACGCTGGCATTACCTGTGGGAAACATGTAACAACTACCAGCAAGTTCTCATTTAAAATGGAACCAAGTATTCTCTGGTATTTCTATAAAATGGAAAATGATTCATAGTTGTGTAGTTAGATGTACAAATGATAAATACAATGGTTTCAAACAAGGATACTGCACAAAATATTAGATACAAATTCCTTTTTTATACAAAATGAATGGTATCCAACAATGTAAGTACCTTTTGCGAAGAGCAAGAAGAAACACTTAAACATTTATTTTGTGATTGTATAATTGTAAAACCCTTGTTGATATTTATTACTGATACACTGAGAAAAAAATGGTTATATTGAGACTATTGACAACAAATTAATTTTGTTAGGCTCAGAAAATAGTTAAATGAATTTGATTTATTATTTTTGGAATATAAAAATATATATTTATGTAAAAGAAAGAACATTAGCCCTACAATTACTAGACTAGTATCAAAGTTGAATTTCTCATTTAATACATATAAAGAAACAAAAACTGATAATTCATTCAGACAAAACTGGGCATTCTTTTTTATTAATTTATAATGTATGCCTATGTTGTATCTTTAACAGATACACAAATGCAAAATACCATGTACACTCCTATGTACCTTTATCTATATCTGTGATATTAATGTTTCTCTGTCTTTTGATAGCATGTCAAAATATTTTTTCTTCTTTTTTAAATCCATGCATATTTCACCTTACATTATACTACGTTCTAACTAAAAGATTTACTACTAATATTTATTGTAAGGTCGATACCAGGATGGGCCCCCGACCGTCCTCCACATAGGACGGGGATAATAAAAGTTAAAAAAAAAAATGTTTTTGAAAAATGTAACAACTACCAAGTACACACCTTTAAGAATGTATGTCAATAAATTACGACTAGCTAACGTCGCTTCCGCATTCATTTAAGAAATGAGCATAAAAGGACATGCCTTACGTATCGCAACCTATCCACAAACCACTTAGGCATATTTTAACGATAGATGCGATAACATTGACCCTTGTTGGGCCTTTAGTTGCACATAATCGAATTGCTTAAAGGTGGTAGTCAACAGTCTGGGCCAAAGTTTTGTTTCTCAAACAGTTAAATAAATTGTTGTTACCGAAATAACGTTTTCCGACAACCTCCAAAATGAAGAATAACACCGCATTCGTCATCACAAGTATGTATTTCCTATCTAAGCCACGCTGCACAATTAGCTTAGTTTACACTTAAAAACACGTGACCATTCACTTTTTTGCATTCGATTATATTATTATCATCGTAATCCGTGTTGACGTCGAAATTTATTTTTAGCTGAACTCCCATTATACATTTGGAAAAAATGAGCATTTAAACCGATTGTTTTTATATTTGGAAAAGAATGAACATTTGGCGCGATTTATTGCACGATTTGTTCTTTCTTTCCACTTATGTTGTCTCAAAACCAGCTTTTTCTTAGACGGAAGTATGGGTTTATAACCGATTATGCCAGTTAAACATTGTATATGTATTGTTTAGAGTATCTGCTATATCCGAACTGTTAGATACAACCTTAAAAGGTTTGACAGTTTGTTTACATCTTATATATGCAACAGTATCAGTAAATAAGAACGCTTGAGATTTCTGCTAAAAATAGACATCGCCGTCACAGTGGATGACGTGGGTGAACTAAAACATCAGTGGTCACATGGTTTTCTGGTTTAAAAATAGCCAACTGTACAGCGTGGCTGCGATAGGAAATACATGTTTGTAATGATGATTGTGGCGTTATGGCTTACTTTCCAACAGGTGTAGGACATCAATAAACAGCGTTTTACGAGATCTGTTCATAAAACAATGGTTTACTAAGTTGAAATTATTTTACGTTCAAACTGTCGGATACCACCTTTAAAATGCAATTGATGGGCTAACGTCTTGGATGCTCCTAATTAACGAACTGCATGTGAGTTTAATCGATCTAGTATCATTTAACGGGAATTGCGGGGCTATTAAAGTCGGAGTCAGTAGTATGTTGAGGCATTTTTGATCGAATCGGTGAACCTCGGCGATACATCATGGTGTCACATTAGAAATGCACTATAGTCGACATTCGTGGATGAAAAAAGTAAAGTAAAGCTCGGCCACATAAAAATCTCGTTAGAAATTTTGAAACTGTAATTATTATTACGCCAAAGCGTGGACAGTTTTTATGCTAACCTATTTTTTTAATTGCATTATTTTACAGACCATGCATTTGTAGTAAGCATAGTGGACCAATGGTTCGGTGCACACTTACAGTATTATAGGAGATGAGTTCGAACATAGCTTTTGATTGTTTTGTCATCGTATTCAAAATTAATTGTAGTATACATGTTTTGTCAATCGTGGTCAAGATATCTGTAGAGGTTATTTAGTATGATGGTAGTTACTATTCTCTCAGAAGAGGATAGGTGTTTCCTAGTCATATAACTCTGAATGATATTATTATAACAACACACGATCGGAAACTTATTACCCGTACAAAGACGTATTACGACGACGACAACAACGACAACTTGATCATCGTTACTGACCCCACCCTAACCGCAACTACATCGGCAATAACGACAACATCAGAAACGAAAACAGCGCTTTTACACCAAACAAACAACACACGCAGAGCATGAGCAGAGGTTAAAACAACTGCTAAGCGGGGCACTCGTCGTTAATGAGCAGAAACATAACACGTGGATCTTTTATCTGACTCCCCGGCCTCTCATCACATGGGATCGAGTCCCGGTTGAAGCAAAGACCGAAGGATGTAAAAAGATTGTCCAGCTGTTATGCAATGCCCCATTGGTTTAAATCCGACGTTTGTCTGGAGGTTTAACATCATAAGTATAGTGGATGTTGCTATAATGACCATCACTGTGTCGTTGCAATGTACTTCGTTACCCCAAAAACTAATGTACAAAACTACTATGGAAACTACAAAAGCGCATCAAATACATGAAATAAGTAATATTGCATAAAATACTCATACTGCCTGCTTCCCTCCTGTAAACAAAAGTCCTTGGATAGCCTATATACAACATGCATGAAGTGATAAAGCATAAAAACTACATTCACGATCCCCACCCTGCCAAATAATGTCCACCGGTCTGCAAAGAAATCAGGCCAATCGCTCTGGTCTGCCAGACAGTCTCGTCTAAATATGATCGACTAAATATATAGACCCATACATTATATCGCCGATGAGTCACCGAGAATTTGTATCAGATACCTCTTGGAGCGGACCATTTGCTGTCTGCAAGTTGTTAACTTTTTGTCCGAAATGTCCAAAATGGCGAAACTTGTTTGCGGTTCTAAGAATTTTTCGAGCAAGTGCTCATTTGCATGAAATACACGTGGAGTAGAGGTTTTTGAAAGATCCAATGGATAAAACCAGCATGTAGTTTCTGGTAGCGCAATCAGCACAGCGTCAGCTCCAGGCACAGGAGGCCCCGGGCTCGATCCCATGCCTCGACATGTCGTTACAATGGTAAGCAAGTATAAGGATAGTTTCACGACCGGCAGGTCCGTTGCCAGGATAATGTGACTAAGTCGAGTATCATGCCATATGTTGACAGCATTATTTACACAGAGGCAGCGCTACATGCATATCTGCTGCAAGTGGACACCGTCGACAAATAACTGAAACACTGACGGTCGGACGTAAAACCAAACAAACAAACAGTATTGAGCTACCTCTGACACTGCAGATGATAAAGCGTGGAACTTCGTGCAGTAGGGCGAAGGTTTGATACCAAGCCCATACATAATAAAGTCTTTGATAAGACGATGTTACAAAAGTTCTCAGAAATTTAGAATACTACACATACATTGAATTTTATTATCGAAAAAGCGGAGGGGTTTTCGAATCCTTAGAAAAGAAGATGATTTTTCGTTTCGTTCAGAAAATGGTGGTTCAGTAGGAAGAGCACAGGCTTTAGTTTCGACAGGTACAAGGTTCAAGTTTAGGATAAAACATGATTTAACCCACACTTCCTCTCGCCATATACTTTGAGGGCAAAAGTAAGGTATACTCTCTATGACACAAATTCAAAATATTGTTTAGAGTTGTTTCTGCGCTTTTTTCTTTCGTTTAAAGGTGTTGCCAATCGAACAGTCTTTCCTTACTCCATTTTAAGCTAAAGATAATTTATGTGAGAATTTATATGTTTTTCTTTCAAATATTTTAATAAATTGTAAATGTCTAAGTGGTGGTTATGTTAAACAAACTGAAATGCCAAAGTCAAGGTATTTTTC
>CM017567.1:28629063-28669063 GCA_007844125.1 Sinonovacula constricta
TTAATGCCGAAGAAAGTAAGTAGTGGCGATTCGTCGGATATAAATCGGAACATTTCGTGTGTTTTTATTTTTCTTTTCCTCATCCCGCCGATGTATCTGGTGCAATGATACTTACGGAATCGCGACTTTTCGTTCGCCGGAAGAAGAAAACACAACGGAAATGCCCTCCGAAAAGAGCGACTAGTATGGTTTATGGGGTTATTCTGGCTTATAAACTTATTCACATTTCGTTACATACACAACTGTAACTGTATATTCAATTTATATAACAAAATAAAATTGTTATGTATGTTTACTAACGGAAGTTCGTGACTCGGGCCCGTTGTTTTAGTTTTGTGTAATTTCCTGTCGTATCCCACTCCCTTTAACAGCACAAATAAGGTGTTCTGATCACGTGTCTTAATTATGTCACATGGCCGGAAGAGAGGTTTTAATTGCAATATGCTTCGACAATCAAAAACAGCTCTATAGTACACCGCAGCTACACAAACAATGTCATTTTAGTGACGTTCAGCTGAAATTGTCGAAAAAATAAATAAAAAAGATAAAAAGATGGATAAGTATCCCCATAGAACCACAAGCGCAATCCAGGCATTTCGGAAGACTTCCCCAGTCCACATATTCATTAAATTTTCTTACAAGCGAACACGAACCAACGCACTGAGGGTTCGAGGGTTGTACGTTGGCGACTCCGATTAGAAGGTATACCACAAAAACTTGGGTTTCTTGTATGCGGTTGATTGCTTCAAGTAGCTAATTCCTTAAGCGAATCAACCACATTCTTGCATATGTATTTGACGCATAAAACCAGGTAATAGGCTCTCCATATTAAGTTTAACGAATGCGCAACTGTCAAACCGATCAAAGAATTATTTATGACTGACGTGCGCAAAGGACGTACATTACAGCATGTAAATTTTGAAGATATACACGTTTATAAAGAAACCAGCTAAAAGTGTTAGTATTTTATACAAAAATTGAATGATCAAAGCTATCATACATATTTTTCATTTCCATTGTGATTTAATTAAGTTTTATCTTTTTCAACAAATATTTAAGGAATGAAAAATCGACAAATCTTTGACACAGTCACTTTAAGACGACGTCATTCACATCTGCAAAAAGACTTTTAAAGTACATTTGATTTTATTGTCTAAACTAAAATATCATGCAGACATGCATCATTAAATTCTGTGGAGATAATGTTTTGTGAAATCTATATCGTGAACACTTCCTTATGCATAATGGTTGTAGAGTACTCAGCTATTGTCTATATTCAGTTCTTCTGCTTCTATTATTTGCTACGTTCTTTCACATTTCATCTTGTTCAAGAAGGTCACATTGACCAAAACCAATACCGTTCACACGTCACAAGGGACATCAATATTCGAGTTCATTATATCTGTTAAATCCCAGTACACAAAGACTTTATCCTGTTTTCTACGCCATGGTAATGTCCACTGACTAAGAACCATTAAAAGCATCTCAAAGCGGGATTGACATAAATAATACTTGATCGATGAGCTCGCCTTGTAAGGCGTGTTCTAGATATTACCTACGTTAAAGGTGGTATCCGACAGTTTGGTAAAAACATCTCAAATAACCAAATAAGTCATTGGTACCTGGAAAGGTATTAAAAAATTATCTTCACTTATGCCAAAGATCGGTGTGAACAGTCAAGGATAAAGAACTCGTAATAGCAAACAGGTGTTTCCTATCCGAGCCACGCTGAAGAGACAGCTACTTTTAAACTTTGAAAATCAAGTGACTATTTACTGTTATGTAGTCATCCGGGTAATCCGCTCTGACGTCGATATCTATTTTAAGCAGTGACCACTATCGCCCGTTTTATAGAGTTGGAAACACTGAACATTTAGAATGTTTTTTTTTTTTTTTAGATTAGTACAGTCAATAAAATTAGTGTGAAAACTATTCTTTATAACGTATGGGTTAATGCAAAGAGTATGCCATCGGTTTACTTATGTCCAGAGCATTTATTTGCATGTTGCCACTGTTTCTGGAAATGTTTGCATAATGTCTGCAAAAACTCACACTTAAGTCTAAGAAAGGACGATTTGTAATACTATTTCTATTGTAAAACAGCACAAATTACGGAACAAATCACTCAAACAGTACATTATTTCCAAATCAATAAGTAATCACGATAGCGATCTCTGCTAAAAATACATAGCGACGTCAGCGCCTTTGCAATATCTAGTTGGGATTTATGCTTCGCAGTTCAAACAGATCTAGGGCATCATTGATCAGCATTTTGGCAGGATCTTTTCAGGGGAGGGAGATTAAGAAAGAAATATTTGGTCAAAACTGTAGGATACCACTTTAGAGTAGACTGTGGTATTTTAATATATTCTTGTTTTAATATAATCGATTTGATGCAGGCAAAACACAGGTATAATGACACCATTGGTAAGTAAGGATATCATGTTATAGCAGCACATTTGGAATAAATGCAAACAATGCGTCTTGATAGTTTGTTTCTAAAGCGACGGGGAATCTGAATTTGATTGATAAACTGTCATTATTTAAACCAATGTGCTAACAGATTTATTTTTGGACAACTGGCCTAAGATAATATAGTGTTCGAGATTATAAACTCGCTTTTAGCTATAGCTATTGCAGCATGGAAAACTAAGTGACTAAGAGTTGTATAGAAAGCGAAATTACGTGCGAGCGATTCTTGCGTGTTGAAAAAGTAGTTCGTGACTTAATGTAACGAATTTAGATAGGGCGGTGACCTCTAGATGAATGATAACAGCATCTGGCGTACTTAAAAAACTATGTCCACACAGCGTTACGGCGACCTGTTCACAATGTTGTGTACTGCATGACGCATTCCACACGATCAGCATTTCCATATGAAAGACATCAATAAACAACACTTTGTGAAATCTTATTAGGTAGGAATAATCCATTTCGTTGTTTTAGAAACGAAACTTTGATCCAAACTGTCAGTTACCATCTTTAATACCACATGCTTAAAAGTGGTCGGACCGCAATTAAAGGTGGTATCCAACAGTTTGCCTCAACAAATACATGCAATAACATGTCTTCTGCTGGTCTGGGGAATTTAGGCTTAACTTCTGCATAAACTTGCACTTTAGTATAAGTTAAGACGATTCTGAACACTATCTATTTTGTTAGACAGTACATAATACGACAAAAATCACACTAAATGTCCTTTCTTTCAAAATCTATAAATAGGCACGATAGTGGTATCTGCTAAAAATAGATTTCGACATCAGTACGAACTAACCAGATGACGATTTAACATGATCTCAAAAGTACGTTTTCACGTGGTTTTCCTAGCATGAAAATAGTCATCTCTGCAGCATGGCTCAGATAGGTAATACCTATTTGCAATGACTAGTGGGGATTTATGCGTCGCTCTTGGCGCAGATTTATTGCAACAATGAACACCATTTTGCAGGACCTTTTCAGATTACAATGGCTAATTTGGTTATTTGAGAAAAGAATCTATGATCCAAACTGCTGCATACCACCTTTAAAATGTCAATAATTAGATATCATGAGAGGTACTTGACCCCAACGTCATATCTAAGGAATGACTCACTGTAGACAAGTAACTGAACATTGACATTTCTCAACCGTATTAAATTCTAATACTTTTGTGAGAAGATTTATGAATTATGTATTAGGGCGACTGATATTGATACGAGACTTTAAATATTGTGAAGTTTTTAATAATCACTCCAGATCGACATTAATCGCTAAAGAGCAGTTTGTAGTGTGTCGGGTTTTTTTTCTTATCTAATTTTCTATAAGTCTGCTTGTCGCTGGTCTTGTCAGGTCAATTTTCCACCATTCAGTCAGCCTGAAAATAGGTCTGGTAAGTAGTATGCTGTTTGCCATTCTGACTGCCTGCCAGTCTACATGCCTGTTTGTCTGTCTGTCTGCCTGCCTACCTATCTTCCCGTCTGTCTGTCTACCTGCCTTCCTGCCTGTATACCTGCCTGTTTGCTTTCCTGCCTGTCTACCTGCCTGTCTGTCTGTCGTCCTGTCAGTCTACCTGCCTGCCTGCAAGCCTACCTTTTGCCTGTCTGCCTGTGCCTGCCTACCTGTCTGTCTGCCTGCATGTCTGTTTGCCTGCATGCCTGTTTTCTGCCTGCATGCTTGCCTGCCTGCCTGTGTGTCTCTTTACTCTCCTTGTGTACGTGTTGTCCGTCTGTTTAATCTCTTATCTGTCCGTATAGACTTTTAATTGGCAGAATGTATTTCTTTTTGTTTTGTTTGCTGATTACGCGCGTGTGTACCTGAACTACATGCTAGTGATGTTATGGTCACTATAAACGCCACACTTTATGGGTACACTCTCGTTTCTAAGCGTGTTCTTCTGTCTCTTCTTGTTTTCCTGTCTATCTCTCGTCCTTTTCACTTTCTACACCTTCCTCTTTCAGGTTTGTTTGAACTTTTTTGTACATAGATTGAAGGGAAACTTTCATTTTTATGAACCCATTTCGACAGCCTGAATTATTACTAAGGTAGTAAGTTTTTGGAGCAATGTGCAGTAAATAAGTTTCAAAGACAAGAATCGCGCTCTTGCTTTGGTAGTTTTGAATGCAGGATCCCTCGATCTGGAATCTCATTTCCCAACCACTACTGAATCGTGTACGCACTTTCAGGGGCGGATTCCGAAAATTTTGATGGGTCGGGAAGTATGAATCAAGATACATTCAACTTTATTACTGTAAATAATGGGTATACGTACACAGTTAGGAACCCTTGATCTAAGCAGTCGACAGACAAAAACTTTAAAAGCTTAGTATTTTTGAGTTTGCATGTATGTATGTGTTTTAACAACTCTACTTTTTTGCTAGTTGGGGGAGGAGATGCCCCGCCTCCCCCCCCCCCCCTTTTCCACGCCCAGACCCATCCCGGCGGTCTTTTGATTGTCAGCTCGGTGTATTGTCTATCAACGTCTCTATGCATGTCTTAAGTTATTTCGTAGTGAATTCACTAACAAAGGGTGTTGGTAGCATTTCAAATGTTCACGGTGTACCATGACAGTGAAGGCGACACTTTATATATTATTATAAAAACAACAACAAAAACATTGTCACTTCATTGGCTCGCAAATACTTGCAGAAAAATGATAACAAACGCACAATTAAGCACAAACGCATGCACGCGCACACGCACGTACTTCTTACCACAAAGTAAAAAAAAAGCAAATTGGACTGTGTTTTGACTGCTTATAACTGTGTGGGATATCATATTCTTTGCCTCATATAGTTACTGACAATGATAATTCATGCCTGGTGCGTTGGTGGAGGAATGTTTATGACCCTAGGTATGTTAGTCCATCATAGATAAGTTGGGCTGACCCAGGATTTTCCCATGGTAAGTTTATATTCTACCTGTGTTAAATACTGTGTCACAGGGTTCAAAGCTTATGTAACATTGTAAATTATCATATAATTAAAAGTGGGGCGGTTATTAGCAATATATAAAAATATTACAGCCTCGCTGGCGAGTCTTTGAAGTGAAACGCCCCATGTATCAAACAAGCATTTTACGTCCATTAAGCGCTGATGTGTATAATATATAATACATTATAATATGCTGATACTTGAATACAGAATGTCGAAGTGATCATGATATACGTATGTTAAATTAAATTTGGTTACATTCTTGTATTGTTTTGTAATCCGGTAATGAATATGTTGTACTCCATATCGGAGGGGCACGGGTACAATATAATCCTTGGGATCAGAGCATAAGAACCTTCGGATCCTGCAAACGAGATTTCCTTGGGCAAGATTGTTAAACAGAAACTGTCCCGGCTAGTTATTCTGGGAACTGGTTCTACGTAGGAATGAAACCATCAAAGAATAATAGATTGAAAATAATGTTGACAATAGACCTTATACAAAAAATGCAGCGGTTTTAAGAAACCTGCTGAACTCTCGTTATCATGGCGTGTCAATATAGGCTTTGTTTTTGTTGTAAATTAGGTTAATTTGTAGATGTAACGTTTAAATGGGCAGTGCGTGTATAGATTTATGAATTATTATGTCCATAGCCGTCATGTTTGGTACCGTTTGTATTGCTGTCTGTGCCACATGGGTCGAACGACCTTCTGGCTGAATTTTAAATACAATTTCAAACTTTTAAACTTTCATTATCTGAAGCGGTACTTAATCGAAAATTCTAATTAAACCCATTAGCATGGAGTTCCCGTGGCGTAATGGTAGAGTCGCCGATTTGTAACTTCCTTTACTGCTTAGACTCTCAATGATTCCTAACCGACATTGAGCAAATATTTGTTCATTGAATACTTTGATAAAGAGCAAGTTGTCGCGTGCAGACGTAAATTGGCAACATCATGCTAATATAACCCTTTCGCATATGGTTAATTCAATGTTTTGTTAACGTAAAGTATCCCATACTCCCTATGAATGAAATAATGAACCATGGTCCTACATTATTTTCTTGTTCCCTTAAGTTCAATCAACGATTTCATTCATGTGACTTTTGTAAACTTGCAAATAATAGAAATAATTACATTAAAATTACAACCGCGTTAAAATCGGAGCTTGTAGTCACTGTTTAAATATACTTCGTAAGCACTTACCGAGATCCTATTATTCTAAATCCGAATTATCTTTTTTTCTTTTCATACTATTGTTATAACATGAGTGTAGAAGATAATTATTCATCTTTCATAAGAATGCGGAGTAGTTTTCTTTTTAAACAAGCTTTTCGTACTAACGTATGTCCTGAACATTCTGTGCAAGCAATTATCGCCTGTTGCTATTTTTCGCGACGAAAACAAGGAGGGTTTATGTAAAATAGAAATTACACTAAAAGAAACTAAAAATAGCCACCGTTAATTGCAGCAACTAAGTGATACAGGCGTGTTACAGCTATTTGAGAATTAAGTTAATGGCACTCAAATTCCGAAATCGTAAAGAAGGCCAGTCTAAAGAGATAACATACAGTCAGCAAGTGCGTATCGGACAAACTGTGTCAAAAGACGGCGGCTGTGCTGAATAAATTGCATGTTTATCGGTTGAATTAAAAAGTTAATGGTGGTGATGGTAACTTATTCACTTCTAGGCCAAATACGGATTATTTTTAACAATGTTCCTGTTTCAAGGTGGTGGTGTTAATTAATCTATTTTCTCAATTAAATGTGCAACAAAATTTTCTGCCTCCCGTGGTTAAGACCGGTGTTGGTCAATCAACCCATATTCTCGGTCATTTGGAAAGGTTTCACCTCTTTCCTCATATTTCCCTTCCTTTATCCCCCTTTCTTATTCATTCTTTATCGTTCTCTTCCTCTCGCTTTCTGAACCTCTCTTCCAAACTGTTACAGCCTTGTCTCTCCAAAGATTTACCAAAGCTCTATTGTCTCGACCCCCTTCCCTCTCCCCCACAATATCCGTCACCCCTGTCACACAGCACATATTCAAATTCAACATTTTAGAGGCCCTCTCCGCACTCGATTTTGCAAAACGTAACCATTGGATAGCTTTTTATAAATCTTGTTAGGGCAATGCAAATTTTAACAGTAGTGATTATTAAAATAACGTTACTCCTGTATTGATTACGTTAAAATGATATTAATGAGCAACTTCATATTCTAGATCATCGGCTTTTAATTATGTAGCCAATTTAAAGATTAACGTCTACACTATCAAATGTATTGTACATCGATAAACCTAAGGGCTAAGGGGACAGCATTACGCCTGACTCATCGGTGTCAGTATAATGGACCGGCCGGGTTCACTCCCTGGGCACCTCATAAGTGCCCCTGTGCTATAATGATAGAAATGTCGCTGCGCAGTATCGGCAAAAATTCCGGCTAATCCCAATCCCTCAATAAACCTACACGAGAATTAAAGTCCTAACTGTCAGATTTGGAAACATTTAGTAGCAGATATACATCTACTTAAAGGTAGACCAGGTTTTTTCTCTCAAAATTAATTAAAACCTCAGAATCAAATTGATTATTGTTACCCTAAGATACCTTCGATAATGCTGATTATTATATTGTTTTATAACATCGCATCGTGATAGTGGTTATACTGGCGATGCCCAGCCATTCTGTTTTGTAACAACGCATCATCACAATTATGGTCATAGTGGCGATGTCCAGCTGCTCGAAAAGAAAAAAAACTCTAGAAAAATATTTGTGTGCAACGACCGGCGCACGGCCGGTCAGCTAGGAGACCTCTTTACATGGAGGACTTCAGGGACAGGAACTCAACCCCACACGGATTTGTGCCGATATGTTAAAGTAGTGCCAATTCGCCGACTCTACAAACTCGATCACATACGCCCCTACGACAATTTATATTAGATCATATATGCAGTTATCAAAAGTTATTTTGCTTTGTTTTTTGTCAGTAATCATCCCGCCAACAATTTTTCTGCTATCAGGTGACGTCATCACACAAAGCAGATGTAGTGCTGCATTCACCGTGATAGCCTGTCGTAAAACACTCGTTCCGCTTCACTCTGGTTTATGATTTCAATACCATGACAACCGGTCGAACCACCTTATTGTATATGTTGTATAAAATATATTGTTACTTCCTTGATCTGGCGTTCTCGGTCCTATACTAACTACGCAGTCATTGCCGTGAAAACATGTGTTCTTGTTGTTAAAATAAATTGCAGCGACCAATTATGACCATTATAACAACGCCCAGCTTTTTGGTGGAGGAAGATCCCAGACAAATGTCTGGGTAGAACCACCGGCGCGCCTCATGTCAGCTGGAAGGCTATCCCACATTAAGTCACTCTCCCGAACGTCACTTGTACCAACACGGTGAGAGGCTAAGCAGTCAGGGGGAGTTACAAATCGGCGACTCTACCACTGCGCCACGGGCGCTCCAAAAACACGTGTTCATTTGCAACGATTAAAACATAGCATTCTAATTGCTGATATACGAATACTATACCGAGACACACTCATGGATAGCCTCAGTGGCCTCTATGTAAGTGTGGGTGATACTTCGGTTGAACAAGCGGATAACCGCTCGATGTCGTACGGTTACATGATCATTTATATGAAATTGTTTAAGGTGTGAAAAGGTGCTGATAATAGATAGATCATATCTGTTCGTTTTTTTCTTACATCCTACCGACATAATTTTGGTAATATTGACGACGTCTACCTAAGCACTGATGGAGGGAGACCCCAGATTTACGCCTCGGTAGAACAACCGGTGCACCGCAGGTTAGCTGGGAAACCTCCCCACATGAAAGTTCTGGCCCCGACCGGGACTCGAACCTACGCGTTGAGTGGCTGAGGAGTTACAAGTCAGCGACTCTAACCGCTCGGCCACGGGCTCCCCAGGCTAGACCATGTATAGTCGAACAATAAAACAAAAGACGACAATGTCTTCATATACATAATTTGTAGAAATTAGATCTTAAAAAAACCCCCAAAAAAACATTGTTATGATGACTTTCCTTTATTCTTAAAATGTCTTAGAATACCACAGATATGCGTTAAATCGTGACATGAGGCATGACAGCTTCATAATAAGCTGGTGTTCTCCGAAGTTAATTTTGATTAGTCACTACTACGTATTGCAACTAGATAATGATTTTAACTTTACAAATAAAATGCGATAATTTTCAAAATATCTCCCAAGCCATATTCCTACTATAATGTAGTGAAAAGCGAGTTAACATTCAAACGATTGCTGTCATTGATTTAATGACACACTGTTTCTTTCCCGCAAATACATGACCCAGTGTCACTTGAAACTTTCTATATGACTATGATCAGTTTGAGCTTTGCTCTGAGACTAGACCCAGTACAGTAGTCCTCAACCGCACTTATATAGTTTGACAGGCAACTGCCGCTACCTATGAAAACTGCACACAGAGATTGCAATGGAAGTTTTAAAAAAAACACCACCAAAACAACAACATAGCAGTACGTAACCTCAAGTACGCATCCTCATGCAATACTTGAAACAAGTGCCTTCCATGAATATGCCTCGGACGAAAAATCAGACAATTTGAGCTTCCAATGAATCTTTGAATGAAGTTTGTCAATGAAGTGTACATCTTTGTGCGTTTCATTGCAAAATATTGCAAACTTATCACAATAATTTTAAAGTTCGTTGTTTTACGTGCAAATGAGTGTAGCACGCTGACAAACAAGATAATGGTCCAGTATAAAGTCATAACAGTTGGAAAGAATCAGTGCCTTTAGCTTGTCAGCACCATTTTATAGCGAATGTGAATGCTGAAGACAGTAAAGGTTTTTCGTTGAGAAATGTTACGGCTATCGTACTGGATATAAACATGTTGCATAACGCAACAGTTCCAGTGCTCTCATAGATTGTTTTTTTAAGTGAACCTCTGAAAATCAGAATAAAATAACAAAATAACAACTTACCCGTGAATTCTCCTACACTGATCATTGGTCCTGGAGTTGGTGAGACGTCAGGTCTTGGTGTTTGTATAAGCACCGGGGTTCGATCCTCCGCAGGACTCTGCGGCAGATCCACCTGCGGCATGACAAGCGCACCTCCAGCAACACTGCCAACTTGTTTCATTATTTCATTTTTCACTTTTTCAATTTGCCGCTCTTCTTCAATCCGTCGCTGAATACTCTTAGCGTCTTGGGCTCCAATAAAAGTTACTAACATCACTATGACTAGAAATGACAACGGAGTTATGACCCTCATAACTATAAATCTTCTCCGAAAGTTGTGACAAATCCAAAAGTTTAACTTAATAAGACCTGTTTCTACGACCGAGCTTTAAAGGCCCACTGTGTACTAAGTGCCAGGTCTGTTTACTGTACTGAGTGCCCTTTTGGTCACACAGCTGCGCAAGGTCGCCCTATGCAATCAGCACAAAGGTCATGCCACTGCATAAACTTACATTGTTGATGCAACAAGTGTTGTTAAAAATACTTAAAGTCATCCAGTAGATAAAATGTCAGAGTTCGTAACTGGTGTAGTGATAAAAATCGCAAAGTATAAACAAAAATAGGAGTAGGTGAGTTCAAATTCGTGCGCTGGGAAGCACGAGTGCCACAGGCTATGTCCTTTTAGAGTCAGCGGGACAATGTTGAGCTTTCTGGTAAGCCAGTTACCAGAGACACCGAAACAAAGCCACTTGCACTATCTCCCTTGGCTTGCAATTGCTACGTGTATCCGCAATGGATGATGCATCATTATTTACTCGAGGACATTGCCAGCTTAAAATGCACCACTTATTGCAAATTCCTTGTTTCCGGAATACCAGAATATAAGTTTACGTCCGTATTGTTGCGCGCCACTAAACCCAACGTCGGAACACCTCCCTTTTATTCCCCCGGGAAAGTGAGTCGGATGTCGTCCGCCTCCGATAATTCTATCTTTCCCCGTCCGGAGTTGAGGCCCTGTAATAGATTATATAAGATTAGAAAAGCCAGCCCTTTCTCGACTTCCAACTGTCTGATGCATAGCCCTCTGTGAGGCGCACCAACATCAAATCAAACCGCTAAGCCGTTTTACCAAAATCCAATATTACGTTTTATGGCAATTCCCGACTAGAACAAATAAGAAACAACTCCACGATGTCCGAATATCCGAAATAAAACACAACTCCACCGCCGTCCTTCAAATAAATATACCAGTCCTTCTTGTCTAATTCGCTTCACAAGATTTTTTCAACTAGCTTTTTTCAACTTCTTTTACTTGGGAGAGTATTATGTTTAATCAGCAGCGTAGGTCGTCAAATATTATCTGTGTCGCTTGGCCTGCGAGCAAATTAGCCTGGTGGGGCAACTGTCCCTGGCGTTGTTTCAGCCATTCATAAATACCTCCACTCGACAGTGGCACTTCTGACTCTAACCAATCGTCGACGGCAGCGTACAAAAAACTTCCCACGCGCTTCATTGACGAACTAATATAACGGGGCGAAAGGCCTACGCTTAGCTTAAAGTGAAGATACGATCGCCGTTATAGGAGAATGGCTTTTATTTATGTTGGCTTTGGAAAAGCGTTAAACAAGACAAGTTTACGCCCGCAATATAATGTACAAACAACACATACGAAGAGAGGAAAACACATACATACACGGACTGACACTCTTTTTTGATGTTTAATTTTGTTTGTCTAATTTTGTGAAATTTGTGGTATTTATAGCTACGTCCTGCTAGTTTACATGGAGATAAACTATACATTTGCCGAGGTAGAACCACTGAAGAACAGTAGTTGATATCGCAAATCATCCTACATTAAAGCGACTTGGGATCACTTGGGTCGACATTGTATTTCTTGTTGCGTTCGGTACAGAGCGAAGTTTGTTTAACCTCGTACAAGTTAAAGTAAAACTGTGTTGGTATTTTAAATAATTAAGTGAGTATATCAGAACCACTAAATGCTGCTAGCTACAGCTATAATAAACAGAAACATTAGGCTAAACAATACATTATTGTTTAGTAAATTATTAGTAAATGGATAAAATTTCATGTTAATGACTTTTTTATCTATATGCATTTTTTAATCACTATAAATAATAAAAAACATGCTTCTTTTCTTTGTGCAGTGAGACTCGAACGCGTTGCTACGCAAAATGTAGCCATGTTCAGCACAACAACCTAGTATAGCTCGGGGGAAGGGGTTGGGGTGCGGTGCGCCCGTGGCCGAGCGGTTAGAGTCACTGACTTGTAACTCCTTATCCCCTCACCATCCCGGGGTCCCAGTTGTGGCGAAAACTTTCATGTGGGGAGGTTCTCAAGCTAACCTGAGGTGTGCCGGTGGTTCTACCCAGACATAAGTCTTGGGTCTTCTTTCACAAATAATTAGCTGGACGTCGCCAATATGATCATACTTGTGTCGGTGCGATGTAACAAAAACAACAACAAAACAACAGTTTATTTCTAAAGTGCTATTTCAGTAATATACGCCAGTGCTGTTTGTTAATCATAAAAGAATACGCTGATTGCCTCGAACATGACACAATCTATTTAAAAAAAAATAAGTGTGCAGTGTGTGTAGCATGTACTGACACTAAACTTAGACCAAGTTTTCGCCCCGACGGAACTCGAACCTTCGCAATCAGGGTTAAAGGGTGTAAAGGACGAGACAACTCTCAAGCACCTGATTGGTCAGATTACACTTCTTTTTAAATCCAGCGAATCAGATGAATGGGTATTTTCTCTGACTCAAACTCATAAGTTTTATAATCTCCAACACAGAAGTTGATGAGTAAAATGGATGGTGGAGGGTGGGGTGGGGGTGGGGGTGGGGTGGCTGGAAAATATAAGTAATCGGCCAAGTTTAAATCTAACCCAACAATAACTAAATTAATAAAAAAAACAACGACAGAACAGCACTCTTACCACAACCCGCAACGGGCAAACGGAAAGGTGGACATATCCTCAAATGGTCTCACACGAAGATCTATTTTCCGAAGTTTGCAAGTTCTAGCAATTGAACTTGTTTATATGTTATATTAAATCAGCCTTACGTCAGAAACCCTTGGCGGACCAAAATGTGAGACTAGCGAGCCACGGCGTTAATTTATATTTGTATTATGCCTGTTTATACCTTACAATCATGTACCTCGAAAATATTGTATTTTGCACGTAGAATTCCATTTTTCGTCAGAGAGTATGGTAGTACTTGTATATATTGTTTATTGGTTTATTGGATTTATCGTCCCACCAACAGTAATTCAGTTATCTGGAGACGGTGTCCACTTGAAGCATATATAGTGCTGTCTTCACTGTGTATAGCATGCCGTGAACACCTGGCATGATACCACACCCAGTCACATTATCCTTACACCGGGCCAACCAGTCATGGAACTACCCTTAATTTTGCTTGGGCGTTAGCAAGGGAGCTATATCACTACCATTTTTAAGACTTTGGTATGTCGCAGCCCGGGATCGAACCCGGGGCCTCCCGTACCTGACGCTATACCAGGACCGGTTAGATTTCAACAATATCTAACCTTTAAAATAACTTGAATAGTATGCTGTCTGCTATGATTATTTTCATGTAGTTGTCATGTGTGTTAACTATGTATTGTCCTTGCTGACAATGGCTATGTGTATTTAGTACTTCATTTATTTAGAGAAATAAAGACATATATCACATCGTGAAACGTTGGTCATGTTGACTGCTGTATAGCTTTATTGAGTTAGGCCGCCGATAATGAATCAGCGATGACGTAGATGCAAACCAGAACACCAACTTAAGTCGAAGTTCTCGTCCCGAACGGGGCTCGAACCCACGCATTGTCGGACTGAAAATATCAACTACTCTACCCACTTGGCCACACGCGCCCCACTCTAGTAGTTATATTTTGCTAACAAGACTTCTAATTTGGCCGAGTGACCCAACTAGTCACTGAACTGGAACGTTTCTTGTGACAAGGTAGATCAGCTGCTATAAGGAATCACAATACACCTCTTTTCAAATACTGTCATTATATTGTCCACGCGATGATCCCCAATTAATACATCTAGCTGATTTTTTTCTGTCAGAAAGATAATGGGCTATATGAATTACAATCGGTGAACTGCGTGGACAACAGGATATGGGGTGAAATGAGTATGGCTAATATTGATAGGGTGGTGGGGGGTTGGGGGGGGGGGGGGGGGTACTGTTAGTGCACAGGTGCAATATTGGGGAATAGCAAGCATTAAAGGTGGTATTAGACAGTTTGCCTATTTTAAATACATGTAACAATATCTTGTCTCAACCTCATACAGTATGTTTTTGATACTACCTCGGTTTGTAGACAGTACAAATCGTGAAATAAACCGCTCTAAATATTGAGTTTTTTCCAAATATATAAATAAGCACGATGTGGATTTCTGCTAAAAATAGACATGAACGTCAGAGCGGGTAGCCCGGATGATGGTAGAATATAAACCTAAAAGTAATTGATCACGCGGTTTTCTTAGTTTAAAAATAGCTAACTGTGCAGCGTGTCTCAGATAAGAAATACACTTTTGGTTTTACGAGTGGGGTGTTATGCTTTACTTTTCATATCGATAAATAAATACCATTTGCGTGACCTTTTCGATTAAATACAATTCATTTGATTGTTTGAGAAAAAGAATTTTGGTCCATTCTGTCGGATACCAAGTTTAAACGTTATAGGTTTGCTTATATTAAATACAAGCAACTATACCTTACCCCTGTTTGGGGGATTTATGCATAATTTCTGCATTTAATCGTGCTTAATTCTAAATCAAAACAAATAGTGAAGAAACTCTAAATGTTCATTATTTTCAAATATACACAGATTTTATAGTAAAGATAGATACTGATGTCAGAGCGGATCGCCTGGATGATGATATTAGGTAATCTAAAAAAGTTAGTGGTCCCGTGTTTTGCTTAGATTGGTGATAATTGGAAATCGGCGAAATGACCACAATTGTGTCAGGGCGATTTAACAAAATATTCATTGCATTTAAGGGATTTTGGGTCTTGGATTTTTTAATATTCCATATGGATAGATTGCCGTGAAAACGTGGTTTTATGTCACACCAGGACAGGTAGAATGCTGCCTTTCCTATTGATAGCATGCCGTGAAAACGTGGTTTCATGTCACAACAAGACAGGTAGAATGCTGCTTATCCTATGGATAGCATGCCGTGAAAACGTGGTTTCATGTCACACCAAGACAGGTAGAATGCTGCCTTTCCTATTGATAGCATGCCGTGAAAACGTGGTTTCATGTCACACCAAGACAGGTAGAATGCTGCCTTTCCTATGGATAGCATGCCGTGAAAACGTGGTTTCATGCCACACCAAGACAGGTAGAATGCTGCCTTTCCTATGGATAGCATGCCGTGAAAACGTGGTTTCATGTCACACCAAGACAGGTAGAATGCTGCCTTTCCTATGGATAGCATGCCGTGAAAACGTGGTTTCATGTCACACCAGGACAGGTAGAATGCTGCCTTTCCTATGGATAGCATATCGTTTACACGTGGGTTAATGCCACACCAAGACAGGTAGAATGCTGCCTTTCCTATGGATAGCATGCCGTTAACACGTGGGTTAATGCCACACCAAGACAGGCAGAATGCTGCCTTTCCTATGGATAGCATGCCGTTAACAGGTAGCTTGATGCCACACAAAGACAGGTTGAATGCAGCCTTTTCTATGGATAGCATGCCGTGACAACGTGGCTCAATGCCACACCAAGGCAGGTAGAATGCTGCCTTTCCTATGGATAGCATGCCGTTAACAGGTGGGATGATGCCACACAAAGACAGGTCGAATGCAGCCTTTCCTATGGATAGCATGCCGTGACAACGTGGCTCGATGCCACACCAAGGCAGGTAGAATGCTGCCTTCCTTATGGATAGCATGCCGTTAACACGTGGCTTGATGCCACACCAAGACAGGTAGAATGCTGCCTTTCCTAAGGATAACATGCCTTTAAAACGTGGCTTGATGCCACACTAAGACAGGTAGAATGCTGCCTTTCCTATTGATAGCATGCCGTTAACACGTGGCTCGATGCCACACCAAGGCGGGTAAAATGCTGGCTTTCCTATGGATAGCATGCCGTGACAACGTGACTTGATACCACACCAAGGCAGATAGAATGCTGCCTTTCCTATGGATAGCATGTCGTGACAACGTGGCTTGATACCACACCAAGGCGGGTAAAATGCTGCCGTTCCTATGGATAGCATGCCGTGACAACGTGGCTTGATACCACACCAAGGCAGATAGAATGCTGCCTTTCCTATGGATAGCATGCCGTGACAACGTGGCTTGATACCACACCAAGGCATGTAGCATGCTGCCTTTCCTATGGATAGCATGCCGTTTACACGTAGCTTGATACCACATCAAGACAGGTAGAATGCTGCCTTTCCTAAGGATAACATGCCTTTAAAACGTGGCTTGATGCCACACTAAGACAGGTAGAATGCTGCCTTTCCTATTGATAGCATGCCGTTAACACGTGGCTCGATGCCACACCAAGGCGGGTAAAATGCTGCCTTTCCTATGGATAGCATGCCGTGACAACGTGGCTTGATACCACACCAAGGCAGGTAGAATGCTGCCTTTCCTATGGATAGCAGGCCGTTAACACGTAGCTTGATACCACATCAAGGCAGGTAGAATGCTGCCTATCCTATTGATACCATGCCGTGACAACGTGGCTTGATGCCACACCAAGACAGGTAAAATGCTGCTATTCCAATTGATAGCATTCCGTTAACACGTAGCTTGCTACCACACCAAGGCAGGTAGAATGCTGCCTTTCCTACGGATAGCATACCTTTAACACGCGGCTTGATGCCACATCAAGGCAGATAGAATGTTACTTTCTAATGGATAGCATGGTATGACAACGTGGCTTGATGCCACACCAAGGCAAACAAATACTTTAATGGAAGTAAATACACAATCGATATTGTTAGACAGCACAAATCAAGAAACAAATATGTTTAAGTTCATTATTTGCAAATCTATAAATACTCACGATAGAAATCCCTGCAAAAATTGATATAAACACAAAAGAGGACTACCGTGTTGACGAAATAACGGGATCTCGAAAGTTTGTTGTCTCGTGGTTTTCTCAAATAAAAAATAGCTATTTCTGCAGCGTGGCTGGGATAGGAAATACCTGTTCGCAATGATGGGTACGGATTTATGGGATGGGATGGGATGGGATTAGCCGGCATTTTTGCCGATACTGTGCAGCGACATTTCTATCATTATAGCATAGGGGCACTTATGAGGTGCCCAGGGACTGAACCCGGCCGGTCCATTATACTGACACCGACGAGTCAGGCGTAATGATGTCCCCTTAGCCCCGAGCGTTAGGAGAGAAGCCACTACTACCAACTTTGGTTTGACCCGTCCGGGGTGCGAACCCACGACCTCCCGATCAGCAAGCCGACGCTCTACCACCTGAGCTATTGCGGCCGGTTACTGACTTATGCTTCTCCATGAAAATGACATTGACATTGATGGTAACTTTTGTTATGAGCGACTCATCTTGAACTGTATGCTAAAAGATGGTGAGATTATATTGCAACTAATAAACTATATGAAAGTTATAGCTAAGAAACTAAACTGGGATGGAAAAAAGAACGTTTAAACAGTGTGACTGCTATATCGCTGTCTTTTCTGGAGGATACATAATACCGGTTGATTCTTTTATTTGACACAGATTATTATCAGCAATAAAATGTATAACATTGTATAAATCTTTGGATAATTCCATCATCTTGCTACCCCGCCTCCCACCTTTGCCTACACGGTTATGACCGAAGAGTACCGAATTCAGCCGTAGTTAAGTTAAGGGAGCAATCGTACCTACTCGGCGATCTCCGGCAAGCTTCGGATATATCACCTCATATGTAATTGTAGGAATTCACCAGTTGGTGATTTGCCCCGGCGAATAACTTCTCATTGCATTATGTAAACAAAGATGGCTGACTTTTCAAAGTGCATGCAGTACGCTTTAGATATGATGGAGATTCAACACTCCTTGAAAGAAGAGCAGATTGCTTCGTTGAAGAATATTTTAACTTAGTTAATACTGTATGTATATTACCAACAGGATTTGGTTAAAGTGTTATATCCCAGTTATTACCCTGCATGCACTCGGATCACGCTTCGGTGATATCTATATCCGAAGCTTGCCGGAGATCGCCGAGTAGGTACGATTGCCATTTTGGATGTAGTTCGTCAATATGGCGGCGACAGCATTATTTCCGAGGTGATTACGTAGAATCACCGAAGCGTGATCCGAATGTTAAGGGAGATTTACGAACCTACGCTAACGATTGACATTCGGAAGCCTTTGGATAAATCTACCAATTTACGACATCATGTTTCAGCAGGCATTTCTAAGAAATAAAGAATGTTGACTATGGGAGATGCCGGTCTATTTAAAAACAAAAAAAAATGAGAATTGATTCAAAGCAAAACATTTTTGCGTAACAACAAACCGACCAAGAAACAACAAAACCATATTTGTGGAAATATAAAGCACATTACTCATGTGCTTTAAATTTATATAAAGAATAAATACGTAACAATACAAAACATTACTGCCTATGCAACATCGGATGGCAAGCACTCTCTTCCTGGGTAATGAATGAATTTGATAAACAAAAAAAAAACAACGACGGTCCCTAATTATAAATAAAAATATTTTTAGATAATTGGTGTCGTGTAAGCATTTTAATTTTCATAAACTCGGAAACTTTTCTTGATAAATACTAAAACTACTAAGATATCATGATGTAAGAACACATACGTGTTGGCTAAATAAAGTACGGACACGACAGAATTCCTGTCATGGTACTACATGTATCATCTTGTATCATTATAACTGCGATTTCAGGTCATCAAATAACTAACGTGACAGTCAGTCGCACACAAGTTTTATAAAAAAATATTTATTAAATGGTGGTGAGAATATGCCACCGTAGTAATTTTAATCAGAACAACTGGGATTACGAATTACCGTTCGGACACTAATCGGAACTCCACAAAAATATTCGGACGTACATGTAATTAGAATCTAAATGAGCAATAACTTGCTATAAATATGAAGAAAGCCTGCTTCCATCGCTTTATATTAACTTAAAAATCCTATCTCCCATGGCATATATATATTATAATATATTATGTATTATAAAACAGCAATAACTTTATATGATGTTGCATATATTACGTTGATTATTCAACTGAATGTTGCTTCGAAAAGAGTAGTGTTACTTGCACAACTAAAACACAATTTATTTTAGGGGAGATTAACGACAACAGTGATACTGTAAAACGTGTTTATAGATCCTATTATGTTGTTGTTTCAAATGTGCGAGGCGTTTCGATTGATTCAATGTATAGCGTGACCCCTTAAAAATATGCATATTGGTATAACATCCTAAAACAATGGTGAAAACAAACAAACAAAAAAGGGCTTCAGGAAAAAATGTACTGATAGAAAGCTGATAACAGAGCAGTCAACTAGAAAAAATGACAAGGAAGTTGCTTATGATGCTAGAATTTAACATGACCTTGTGACAATTAAGTAATATAATCCACACAAATATTAAAAGTTGGGTTCATCGTCCCACCAGCGGTATTTAAGGTTTTAAGTGATAATTTAAAGAATAACTTATTTTAGGAAAAACAGATCGGGTTTTAATAAGTAAATAATTCAAATATTTGAAACTGTCACAAGTCAACAAAATTTTCTGTAATTCATCACTTTTTAATATGTATGTTGTCCTACTTAACACCAATGTTTCATAAATGCATGAAAAGCAACAGTTGTTTGCCATATAGAGGATCTGCCACGATTTGTCAGTTATTACAAACATTTTTAAACAAGTTCAGGAAAAGAAATAATAAGTGAGCCTATGGTGAGCTTACTATCATTATTTCCTGGACGATGTTTATAAATGTTTGTATTAATGACAACAAGTGTCAGATTTTTTATAACATGAGTATAGTCGCCAATATACGTGTTTACGAAATTTTAACAATACTTGGTGAAATGGTAGTATAAGACGATATGCATTGTGATGACGTCGATGACACCGCCAATCAAAACATTAAATGGGTGTATTGGATGGAAACAAGGAGAATTATGTGATATAGCATTGCATCAGTACCATTCCAGTGGATAAAATCTACATAAAATAAATAATAGCATACAACAACGCCTGTGAAAAATGATGTAATATTCCTCAAGCCACATTTTGTTCGGCTCTCGTCAAATATATCAGAAGACTGGACAACGAAGTAACAAAATACGTTTCAAGAAAGAAAAACACTATACAAGCAAAGTTACTTACAAATATCAGGGAAAAACAAACAACAGCATCCATCTACTTTCCAAACTTCCAAATAACAACGTCTCTTCCGAACACTAAGATTTTTTGGGATGTACTTCACCTCGTCAGATGTTAGTGATTTAAGATGACTCTTAGCTCAGGTTGTCCGTCTATACTTACTGCAGATATTTTATTGCAGTGTACATACGTGCCTAATTTGGCGGAAGAAACCCGTCTTAATGGCGGCTACCCGATAGTTTGGAAACAGTTATATAGTATGTCGCCCAATATAATGTGGTACTCAAAACACATTAACTGTGGTTTAGGGGATGCCAACGAAATATCACATATTCTACAATTTATATAAAGCTGCGCCCTATAGAAAAGAAATTAAAAAAGTAACTATTAAAACTATGGTGACATATTCTTGTCACAACTGTATTATTAGACTTCCTAAAAATTATATCTGAATTGCCATGTTATTATCTGCCCTGTTGATGTTTAATACCGACAACCTATACTTTTCATGATAGTTTCACGACAAAGTTATTACCAATTAAGTTTCAAAATTTTCGTGTTATAGGAGGCTTTTAAAATACAAGTTATCTTAAAACAGATTATATATTTATAATTTTCATTTGGAGCAGATACATAGTTGCCTTCAAGGTAAAAGCATGTCATGGACTTATGGCATAATACTTTAATCCATCACATTATCAATATATCTGACCAACCTGTTGTGGACTTTCTATTCTCTGCTAAGCGGTATGCGAACTCCTTTGACTTCATCGTTCAAACCCAGAATCTTCTGCACTCGCGCACTTTCAATGATATTTGCGACTCGTTACACAAAAGTACAAAATGAAATGGATGAAAGCGTATGGACATATCATTTTTCCATAGTTGATTATTTACTGGTGAATGCTTGTAAAGAAATGATATTTGAGTACAGAAAATCTCGTTATGATAATAAGTTGACATCTAATACAAGAAATAACTGTTCTTAAAACCAGATACGAACCTTGAAAACTTTTCATGAACAATTGATTAAACATGCACATTGTTGATTATCATGTGGCCAAAATACCTCACCATATAAGAAGCAGGCCCTAAAATGATCTCGGGAAAGTATTAACAACAGCGGATATGGGAGTTTCTTCAGAGACTATAGTGGCATAAAACAGGTATATGGTAGAGAAATAAATCTCTAACATGCCACAAATCCGGTTATGATACTTTTAGCACGTTTTATGATAGCTGTATGTACTTTCAGGTAACTAGAACACTAATGTGCTGGGCATGTTTGCTATATTCGTGAAAACTGGTAATTAATTTTTGGCGGGAATACGACACCTTAAGAGGTGGTATAATTTTGTTTTGTTCAAACGACATTACTAAATGTCATTTCTGTTTTCAATCCACACGTAACATTTGAGTATATACGTGACACAAAATTACAATCTTGATTGACATTTGTAATTAAGGTGTTTTTTTTTGCATTAGGTCTGATATGCGATTGTTGTTGTTAGTGTTGTTATTGTGTATTATGTTATTGTTGTATTGTATTATTGTTAATAATAATAATAATAATAATAATAATAATAATAATAATAAATACTACTACTACTACTACTACTACTACTACTACTACTACTACTACTACTACTACCACTACTACCACTACTACTACTACTACTACTACTACTACTAATAATAATAATAATAATAATAAATACTACTACCACTACTACTACTACTACTACTACTACTACTACTAATAATAATAATAATAATAATAATAATAATAATAATAATTAATACTACTACTACTACTACAACTACTATAACTACTACTACTACTACTACTACTACTACTACTTAAAATAATAACATTATTATTATTATTATTATTATTATTATTATTATATATTTATATTATTATTATTATTATTATTATTATTATTATTATTATTATAATTATAAATAAAAAATAATAATAATAATAATAATAATAATAATAATAATAATAATAATAATAATTATTATTATTATATTATAGGTATTATTATTATTATTATTATTATATTATTATATTATTATTATTATTATTATTATAATTATCATCATCATCATCATCATAATTATTGCGGTTCTATTCAGACATATGTTACAGGAAAGTTGCCGAAATGACCGTATTTGTGTCAATAAAACTCAAACTTACAAACATCAGATAAGTCTCAATAATGATCCTGACAGAGTCTAAACTATCAAGTTCTTTATAATCCAAATAGTCTACATATAGACACAGACACAAAACTGGCAACAGACTTGCTCCGTAAATTTACGTAAATTATTTTATTTTCCCAACCCACATTTTTGACAGTTATTTAGACACTGTTTGAATTCTTCTTCCGAATATATGGCTGTCTTTACTGTGGAAGTATTTCGTGAACACCAGGTATGACTCCCACACCGGGTCGACCAGCCGTGAATCTACCATTATAATCAGACGCAAAATAAAATAAAATAATAAAATAAAATAAAATATTGAAAAAATAAAATATAATAAAATAATTTAAAACGTTGTTTTTTTTTAAAAAAAAATCGCGAAATTTTAAAATGGAAGCTTCAAAAAGGCTAGTAACTAAGCTTGTGGGATAAAGGTTGCCTAGTTTAATATTTTATATAAATAATATCACTTTTGAATCACTTTTGAATTCATATAAATTTTGAATCTATGTGTGTGTTTAAAATAAACGGTGACACATTCGAGTACACACCTGTCCTACGTAAAAAGTGCAAAATAAATACTTGCATAGGTATTGCTAAATTGTTAAAGTCATCTAAAGTTTTTAGACAAACTCAAAATGGCTTTACTCTAAACACCAGGTGCATAATATACACGAAACTTCAAAAAACACAACAAACTCTCTTTATCTTTGTTGCCTCATATATATTGACATTAAATGGTCTTGAGTCTGCTGTTGTTTGTTTGTTGGTTTAGTTTTCTGTTAAATCACACCGACTCAAATATGGTCATATTGGTGACCTCCACTAGTTGTTGGTGGAGGAAGACCCCAGACCTGTGTCCGGGACCGAATGACCCTCTTTCAGAGGCAATGTGTGAGAGTAGCGAACGATAACTCTGCGTAAAATAATGTTATATACCATTGCAATCATATGCGTCAGTCATAAAATGTACAACGATTGGGCACATATTGACTTCGATAAAAGTTAAAATCAACAACAACAAAAACATGGATGTGAGCCATCTATGATATCTACGAGAAATATTAAGTGATTTCTTCCCCATGCTATGGCTGGGTACAAGACTATCTGCTACTTTACTTTCTTTCTTCTCGTCTGCTACATCTTCTTGTAATTGCAAGCTACATTGTTAATCTCGCTATTATATGATTCTTTTGTGAAACAACTCCTCGCCAAAATGCTGCGAATTCCTATCAAGGCATGCTATCCTTTTTACAAAAGCCTTTTGTTGCAAGCTACATCATTAAATTCGGCATGCTTGGTTCTGTAATCTGAAAACAGTCTCAGTGATCAGCGTCGATTTCATCTTATTGCCTGCTACGCTATCGGACCCCACTCCCAACACCCTACAAAACTGCCTTCCATAAAATGATCGACTTTCTCTCTCTTTTAAGAGCGGTGTCAATGAAATATGGATCCTGCGCTCTCATTCGCCATGTTCATTAGGCATCCCCCCTCCCCCCCCCCCCCCCCCCCTTCCCAGTCAAAACATATTGAAATATTCTTAAACTATAAATTACATCCATGCATTGTTAACATCGCCATAACTTAACATTTAAATGACATCTTATGTATCTTATTAATACATAATAACGTTCATCATTTGCACTTTAAATTAAATAGGCCAGTAATCATAAGTTGCTTACGCAATGACATATGCTACAGACAGTTTGTCATTTTGGCGATGTGCCGAAGTAGTTTACGGAATACCGTGGAATACACACTGAAATTTGCACATAGGGAGAGTGAGTCTATTTTGCGGATCTTGAAACTAGGGAATCAATTCAGGAAATGTCGATCATAGTAAACATGTCCAATAGTAATTTTCATTCTGGGTTAAATCATTTCAGGTAATAAAATAAAAATTATATTATATTGCAAAAACAAATGATACAATTTATTAGATTTTTCTAATCGTGCATCTTTAATTGACTGAACGGTTATGTATATATGTTAGTGTCTATAGTTGAATAGCCAATAAGGATGGTTCTGGAAGCAATGACTAAACATGTTTACATTTGAGACGTGTATTTTTTCTGTTGTTGTTGTTGTTGTTGTTGTTGTTGGTCATATAAAAGCTTCTTACACTATATGGTCTGTGATGTAAGGGACACGCATGTAATAAACAATCATACACTTATTTTACACTTATTTCACCCTTAATCAAACGCTCAGTCTGGTTAAATGGCGGTGTATTGTTTTGCTTTTTCCATTCTAAACATCGCTTTTATACTTCATTTAATATACTTGCAGGAAATATAACTGACAGCAAACGGCTTTCAAGCTTTTATAATTTGTTTATATCAGCTGCATAGCGTCCAATGTCCACTGACTTGGGTTTCAATGTAATTATATTTTATAGAACATTATACAAATAGAGCAACAAGAACATCACACTTCCTTCTCTACAGTTCACCTCGAGCGTGTAGTTTACACAATTATACTATTTATAGACTGCTGCGTTTTGCGCTTCAATGTACATATTCTTATGATTGACATGATTTATCCAATATCTTTACGTAACATTTTAGACACTTTCAAACATAAAACGTAATCCTTTTCTCATTTTGTTCTTTTGAGACAAATGTACAAATAGATCTCCTTATAACTATATTGCATCAATGAAACAACGACAACAAAGGAATTATTTTTTTGTCTTCAAGGTAATTAGCTTTTAACTAAGGGATGTGTATATTTGCGTGAAGTTGGCTGGGAATTGGGAATTGGGTATTGGGTATTCAATATCCAGATACAACCGAATACCCAGCCAGCTAGTAATTGGGTATTCGCGAATTCCCAGATACAACCGAATACCCAGCTAGCTAGGTATTGGGTATTGAATATAGAGCTACAGTCATATTCCCAGCTGGCTGGGAATTGGGTATTCGAAATACTTTCAGTAAAAAGATGATTCAACGCAGAGATTGAATATCGAGCTAGAGCCGAATACCTATCTGGCTGGGAATTGGGTATCCGAAATATTTTTAGTGTAGAAACTATTCCAGCAGTGTTTGAATATCGAGCTAGACCTGAATACCTAGCTGGCTGGGTATTCGGTTGTATCTAGGAATTCGCGAATACCCAATTCCTAGCTGGCTGGGTATTCGGTTGTATCTGGATATTGAATACCCAATACCCAATTCCCAATTCCCAGCCAACTTCACAAACCTACTTGCGTGTACATGTAATGAAATACGAATAAAAGCAAGTAGTGTCACCGTAGTCATACAATCTTCCAGGAACATCGGCAGCATATGATTCTTTATTTATATCAGTTAATGCTCCTTTCATGCTGTTCTATGTCAGTATATGATATGTAGGTAATAAAGGTATTTATTTTAAATGTTACATTTTATGCAAGCAACAAACTATTGGTTAAAGTTACTTTTAGGTTTTAATGTTAAAATGTTAAAATAAAAAATGCAATTTTCATTAAAAAGATAGAAGGGAAGTTTTGAAGGCAGAATTATCATTTTTGTGTGGAATAAAAAGAATTATCATTAGTTTGCATTAACAATAACACAGGTACTTTGGAAGTTAATAACCATTAACAAAACTTTATCGATTTAGGTAAATCGGACTGACTTTAAATGTGATATTCGACAATGAGGAACAATTTCTTCTCTTATGCAACCAAATAATTTATTGTTACTTGAAAAGATCCCGCGAAATGATGTTTATTAGAGCACTATATCCGTGTGGAAAGTAAGGGACAACAACCCATCACAATAATGGATATTTAAAGCGATATATATTACCGATTTGTATTGTCTATCAATACAGGTAATGTCATAAACTGCCTTGACATAACATAAAATATAAACTAAAGCCAGATGTTGTTACATGTATATGATATAGGCAAACTATCTGACACCACATGTAAGGATATTACAACAGGTTTGGTACACATTCTGATCAATGACATATGCAACAGAATACCGACAGTTTAACAATTTCCATATCTGTGTTTGATACTTCAGCCCTGTGTTTATATTGGCGCAGTAAGTGGCCACGTGGGTAAGTCACGTGTCCGTGTCTGATACTAGCTAACTATGCCGCATAGGCAGGTAACAGAAAATGCCTATTTGTGGTAGTGATTAAGATGGAATGTTGCACTCAATGTCACATATATTTAGGGCATAAATGAGCCTTATTTGGCAGGGCCTCCTCACATAAAACATTAAGAACTGTTAGGCTCAGACCATATGACAGTTTTAAGTATTTCCTAGGTCATGACTGTGTCGCCTGACAATCGATGCAACTTTAAATCATTCCAGAGGCGTCTCAAATAACGCATACGTACAGGTTGTGCTATACATGTCTTTGAAAACAATCCTTTACAGCCCCGAGAACGATATTTCATTTGTTCACGAACCTTAAAGTACAGTAAGACATTTAAAGTCCAATACTCTTAACATTTTTCTCCACACTTATGGACGTGAGTCATTTAAAGGCCGCATCCAGATGTTCCAACCATATTGAAGCAAAAACGGTTATCATGATTTAACTTATTAAATGTTAGCATGTTAGGTATTTTGTAAATACGATCTTAACCAGTAAATGATGTTAACGTGTGCGTAATAGTCAGGAATTATATAAGTAGCAACGACCCATATGCGTCCACTACAATTTTCGCGCATTGAATTACCCACGGACTCCAAAATTCGATACTCGGCCTTTAAAAATTTGACATCACTTTAGTGTCAATTGCATTCTAGTATATAGAAGGGTGCAAAAATAATCTTAGGAATGTCGTTCTTGGTGTTTAAATGACCTTGTGAAAACTTTCCGCAAGTATATGACTCGGTGAACGAGACGATCGCAATTCGGATGTACTAAAATAACGCATCAATATTGAGCCAATCAGCATACAGTCGCATACAAGTAGTACTTAAATCTATTATTAAAATTGAACTTAAATTGATTTAAAACCTTTATCTCTTTTAAAGAAGAACAACAAAGTCAAGTGAATTTTCAAAATTATAGATAAACTATAAATGCAAGGGTTAAGTACATTGTACATGTATGAGGAGGCGGGGAGCGAAACTGGAATGTCGAAAGAAAGTTTGTTCATTTATGGCACATAGATATTCTTTGAAGAGTCATTTAAGACCTATGCATATGCATTTCCAGCTTAAAGAATGGATTGATTTAAACTGAACATGAATTTTGAGTACATGGAAAACAACAACAACAACAGCAAAATACAATATAAACATTACGTTTTAAACAAGACTATACAAGAGGGCCATGATGCTCCTGAGTGCCGTAGATATTTAAATACAATTAGCAAGGAATATCAGCAATGCCAAAAATGGACCAATTAATACAGCAACACAGTAATAAGACCACGCTTTTGGCGACCATCTTTTCTTAGAAGGATCAAAATTCTTTAACCGCACCAGACAGATGGCAACCCAAGAAACATGCACATATTCAAAATTATAAAGCTCTTTTGTAATTTCCGACAAGATGTGTCATATATAGCCATATATGGATAATGACCACAACAGTTTTCCCATTATAGCCATGTAGAAAAATGGCCATACCCCTGACGGCCAGGTTTTATTAAACGGATAAACATCTTGATACAGGGCCAGCAAAGGATCATGTATATCAAACATCGAAGTGTCAGCTCTTGTACTTTCTGACAAAAATATTTTCTACGTTTTCCTTTAAAGTCATATATGGATAATGGCAATGCCCCTTGTGGTCATGTTTTTTGACGAATCATAATCATTTGAACAGCTCATCGACCCCCAATTCTTATGTTTCTGAGAAAGTTTAATTAAATTTGGCCCGGCGGTTTTTAGAGAAAATGTCGTTTAAAGAATGTTGACAAAGGCTGGACGGTGGATGATCATAAAAGATCACACAGAGTATAAGCTCAGGTGAGCGAAAACGACGAGGAAATAAGTTTATATTGCAAATTGAGTACCAGAACTGTAAATAACCATAAAACGCTAAGTATTCTAGACTGGCAATTAATTTTATTATTTACATTTACTATATGATTTAGGCACCAATCGAAAATAGATCTATTTTTCTAATTGTTTAAATGGGCAAGATACGCATGAACCTATATAATGAATTTAAGAAATGTTTCTACATAATGTGAGTATTAACTGTTGCAATCTACAATATCTAAGGATATGGAACGGTGTATGACAAGATATTATGAAAAAATGACATGAATGAGATAAAATACTTTCTTAAAGATCCTGATGCAAATCACAAAAGAAAAACATGTTATTAACATAATATTTATGGATCAGAAATGTTTTTAGTGATTTTAGAAACTTTTTAGCGTAAATATGCGCACGTTGACTACCATTGACAATGTCGCTTTGGTGGCCGAGTATCGAATTTGAGTTCCGTGGATAATTATTCTATACGTGAAAATAGTAGTGGACGCATGTATTGGTTGATTTTATACAACTTCTGACAATAAAGCACAAGTTAACATCCTTCACTGGTTAAACTCGGATTTCTTTGATATTGTTTACAAAATACCCAAGGGAGTCACTGCGGCTATGTTTAAAGGTCACGTGACTTTCACTTAACAAACAAGAAAATGGCCAACACTATGGACAGTCCGAGTAAAGTCTGTACTGACTTTTCTTTTAACAACAAAACCAAACAAAAACAACAACAACAACAAGCAAACAAAACAACAACAACAACAAGCAAAAAAAACAACAACAACAAGTAAACAAGCAAAGAAAACAACAACAACGAGTGGAATCTAAAAGTAGTATTAAAAGACTACGTAGCCTTACAAATAAAACACCCAGTGTAAAATTGTAATTTTAATAAGACAGTGTATTTACTCTTGCCACATGCTTAAATTCAATAAGTTAAATCGTACTAACCGTTTAATATGATTGAATATGATGAACATTTAGTTTCGGCCTTAAATGCACAAGTTTATTCAACGTCGACATAATTTATAATGAATACAAAAGACAATTTGTCTATATTCAGACGCCAATTAAACCGCTTTCCTTGATTTCCACATACGAAGAAAGATATTACTTTAAAACAGCTCCATTTGTCATACAAAGCAATTCAAAACATCATTTTCACATGCAGGAAGCATTTATATTCATATTATGCCAGTTAAACAAAAATATAAACTATATTACTGAAAATACAAACAGACACACTAATAATCTACGTCGTTTTGCTATTGTTGTTTATTGTTTATGGGTTTATCGTCCCACCAACAGTATTTTAGTTATCTTGAGACGGTGTCCACGTGATGCATGCAGATATAGTGCTGCCTTCACTGTGTATAGCATGCTGGGAACACCTGGCATGATACCACACCAAGTCACATTATCCCGACACCGGGTCAACCAGTCGTGGAACTACCCTTATATTTATTTGATCGTTTGCAAGGGATCTATACCACTACTATTTTTAACGACTTTGGTATGTCGCGGCCCGGGATCGAACTCGGGCCTGACGTACCTGGAGTCTACGCTCTTCCGCTTGCGCTACCAGGTCCGATCGTTTAGCTATTGTCTAGTGCCATTTCAAACAATCAGAAAAAGCAACATTACATAATAGACTGACAAGTGAAAAATCAACATACACGATGTTTACGCTAATAGTTATAGTATCACGTTAAAACAACACCAAAGCAAAACAATAAAAAGGACAGAAATAAAAGCAACAACAACAACAAAAAAACACTCCACCTAATGAAACAATAAAACCGCAAAAATAACACGTCGGTAGTTTCCGTCGTTGTTTCTTGGGGCGTTAAAAGGTGAAGGTAAATATAACGCAGACCGGCGCACGCCAACGGTCACCCATCTATACACTAACCACAGTAACTGTTGCTTAACCGCGCAACTGTGGAAGCCGCTTAAACCGTGTCGTTACACGTAAAAGAGTTAACGAAGCAACAATAAAACCGCAAAAATAACACGTCGGTAGTTTAAATCGTTGTTTCTTGGGGCGTTAAAAGGTGAAGGTAATGTAACGCAGACCGGCGCACGCAAACGGTCACCCATCTATACACTAACCACTGTAACTGTTGCTTAACCGCGCAACTTTAAAAGCCGCTTAAACAGGTCGCTAAAGAGTTAACCCAGCAGCGAGGCTGGTTTGAAGTGCTTATATGTCTACCTCTGTGGTCGTTACATTAACAACTCAACTATTCATTAAAAGCAACACAACCAAATAAAAATTGAAATCCCACAAAAAACATCCTGTACGGTCTCAAATCAATGTTATCGTGAGAAGTTAGAAGGACGTACGCAAACAAAGAGATGTAAAAAAAACAATTACAAAAAGCAGCAATAAACCACACCAAAATAAAAACACGAAGCCCACACAAATACAACAAAACAATTAATACCATTGCGTTCCGTGGACAATAGTTTGAGAACATGGCAGAAAAAATTAATCAAACGAAGAGTCCAAATTTCTTTGATTTCAGAACAGAGCTCTGAATTAGCCTAATATCCTATATGCATCATATTGATTTGCCCTAACCATATTGCTAAACATATCTGTACTCGTCATTGGGTTTTGTGTTCCAGTGCCCGAGTTTTGTGTCGCCTTTCATCGTTGACCTGTGCTAGGATTCTAACAGTGTCAAGGCGGTCATTTAAACCTTGCTCCTAATATGGGACAAAAATCTCACATTGTTTTGCAATATCTTGAATTCGGTCAAACATCCATTGACAGATTTTTTCATTATTAAAATTACTTTGAGAGTACCGGAGTACTAGGTGAAAAGTTAAACAATTTGGATTTTAAAGGAAAATATTAATTCTTATTCTGTCATTAAAGAAAATGATTGTCAATGTTAATGACAATTTAAGGATTTGAACATGCAGATTTAAACTCAATTTTGTATTTATATGAAGAAAAAAAAAATACAAGCCCTAATCGGAAATGATTTACAAACGCAATACCTTTGGAGAGTTGGGCTTTACTGCATGTATTCAGGCGCTTAGCTGCGTGTGCGCAGAATATGCAGCTGCGTACATATTGTCTCAAAAAAAAAAAATGAAAAAAAAAACAACAACAAACAAAACAACAATTTAATCTGAAATAAAAATCTGACGCTAGAAGTCTGGAATGTATATTTACTGCAATCAAATAGTACCGCTATTTGCTCCGTGGACAATATGTAACATTGCTAACTCAATTTACGAACTTTCATGTAGCTCCATGCATGCGACAAATGTGTATTCTTAAATTTCAAATCAGATATTCTCGGGTAATAACGACCCCAAGACGATCACACATTATATTTTACTTAACATCAGTTCATATTTTGATACCAAATCCTCCCCAGAAGGCACCATGCATGATAAAAAAAGAAACTCAAGACAAACAGTTTTTCGGGGAAGCATGCCCCCGGACCCCACTAGCGGCCATGCGCACACATTATATCCTGCCTAGCTACGCCCCAGGTATCTCACATTTTGGGCAAGTTCCTATCATTTTTGTTACTTCTCTTCCTTACGGTAAAACAAAGGAAGTAATAAAACAAAACAAAAACAACAAACAAAGAAACAAAACACACACACACATAACTTTTTCTTGATTTTCTTTTCCAAATCCGATAAGAGATCGCATTTGTTGTGGCGTAAGGGCCATTCTGTGAAGATTTGGAATTTGTATTTGTCCTTTTAATTCAATTTAGGCTAGCTTGGAAAACAGCTCTGTATATGTACAAGGACATTTGATTATATAAACAAGAAAAGCAGAAGCGGATTAAAAGTGGCTCCATGGCGTGCTTCTCTCTTAAATTTCCGGACCAGATATAAAGTCCATGTATGTTATTCAAACTCATTCAATTAGACTTGTTAAAAAGATTATAAACTTTGGTATATGCACATGCCAAAATACATCTAAGTTGGGAATCAGAAGAATCCCAAGGGATCACGTCCACGGATCTATTAGCAGCAAATTTAAACCAGAGAAGACATTTTATCATTTTCTCCATTTTTTTGGAGGTAGGATTTCTAAAGTCTCTTATACATACTTGATGGTATGCACGAGTTAGAAATGCAATATTTATATAAAGAGGTCGTCAAAGCATACCCCTTCCCATAACTGAAATTTAAAGGAAAAAATAAACATTAATTCTTCGCTACTATGTTCAATTTTCTTGATCACTCCCTTGATGAAGGGCTACATCTGGAAAATTAAGCTCTTTTGTGGAATATAGTGTTAAAAGTAAGTTTTAAACTAGACAACAGGAATCCTTCAACGAGCCCAGAAGCTACACAGAAGAAAATGCACACAAGATAGTGTTGACTGAAAGGGTCCTGTTGAAAGCTGTCCGGGGATGTAAATGAAATCGTTGATTGTAAAAAATTAATATAATAAATAATAATAGTAAATAAAATAAATATTTCGGTGAAGATGAATCATAACTCTGACTTCACAGCATAATCAGCTTTTTTTAGAAGCTGGCACTAGAAATTTGGAGCCGATTAGCCAACACACATTAGTAACAATATTACACTAGTAATTCTACTTATATCTAATACTAAATTGTGTTTAAAAACAAAAATTCGGTCGCATTCTTCAGTAAGTCATAATATTTTCTTTCCATTTAGATTCTAAGTCTATATATTTAAACGGAAATTATCATTGCGTTTAAAACATTTAAATGAAGTCATAATGAGTAATTGTAACTGACACTTTCTTACCATTGATGTTTTGATTTCAGATGTCGTCTTAACTGAATCAAAGCCCTAAAGTTTGTCGGTTATCTTTCCAAAAATTCCCAAAAACTTTCGTTGCATGCATGTGGTGTACTATCGCAGAGCAGTTTTCATGATTTTTATTCAATGTTGTTTAGTTTACATGCATAAACTCTGGTTAAAGTCGATTATGAGCCATTTCTTGCAACTGATAATAACCTCTCACGCGCACCGGCCGCAATAGCTCAGGTGGTAGAGCGTCGGCTTGCGAGCCGGGAGGTCGTTGATTCAAACCCCGGCCGGGTCAAACCAACGACTTTAAAGTTGGTAGTAGTGGCTGCTCTCCTAACGCTCGGGGCTAAGGGGACAGCATTACGCCTGACTCGTCGGTGTCAGTACAATGGACCGGCCGGGTTCAGTCCCTGGGCACCTCATAAGTGCCCCTGTGCTATAATGATAGAAATGTCGCTGCACAATTTCGGCAAAAATGCCGGCTAATCCCATCCCAATCCAATCACCTCTCACGCACATACACTGTCGTGTTATCACATATACCGCTTTCTCAGCCTATAGTCCTTGAGGTCACATAATCCAATATGACGTCCGGTTAAATGCCGGTAAGAAACTTAAAAAACTGATTGAAAATAGAAGTTTCATTTCGGCTCCAAATATTTTTAATATAATGGGAATAGATCAATTATTTTATATTGTTTAATTAAATACAATAAGTTGCTAAATCATTTATGTTTTAATCAACCCTGCATACGTTAAATAGACGGGGGCATTGCTTAAATTCACGTACTTTTATTCCTTGCTTTAAAAAAATCAGAAAGTAATTCACTAGTGATTTTTTGCGAAAAAATTGAAGTTATCTGATCCTTTTTATACAAAAACAAAATGTATTTAATTTCAGAATCAAGTTTGCTATAGAACTGGACCTGCAAAACAACACATTTTTTGCTACGTTAAGAATCCTGACATTGATGGCCGTGAGCGATTTGCAAAGACATCTGACAGTAACGAACGTTAACTCTGCGTATGTTAGAGTAATGAAAGATAACTCGACGCTGCAGGAAGTTAATCCATCTCAACCGCGTACTCTTTTATGTCTACGTATTACTCGCCGATACGAAATACAACGCCAAAAATACAAAAAAAAATTACAATACCACAATTACATAACAAAATGCACCACACAAACTGATTTACTGGCCTGTGAAATAGGTCTGTCATAGTCATATTACAAAATAGAAAGCCCCCCCAAAAAAACAACCTATAACTATATATAACTATATACATATCACTGAAGTCCGCAATATGTAAAATACACTACGAAAAGACAGGACACTTACATCTATCTGGAGTCCGGGTATCATATTATGTGATGAATAGGCACCTACCTATAGCAGATCATAAAAGTGCATGGTCATAAAAGTGCATGATCATAAAAGTGCATGATCATAAAAGTGCATGGTCATAAAAGTGCATGGTCATAAAAGTGCATGATCATAAAAGTGCATGATCATAAAAGTGCATGATCATAAAAGTGCATGGTCATAAAAGTGCATGGTCATAAAAGTGCATGGTCATAAAAGTGCATGATCATAAAAGTGCATGATCATAAAAGTGCATGATCATAAAAGTTCATGCTGGCATTTATCTTTCATTACCTTTAAGTATGCCCAAATCTGCCTTTTGTTGTATTCACTGTACGCAGATATTATAAGATGATACAACATTATTAGTTAATATTATAAAATATTCACACAGAGAACTGATGCACCGGCTATTAAAATATGACACAATCTACCGCATATTATCCGTTTACCACATCATAAAATTCCAATAACAACTTAAGTATGCAGAGACCTGTACTTTATTCGATTATGTCGTTTTTATGCTCGACATTTCACAAATATCTTTATGCAGTCGGAAAATAAGACGAACATGTGTCGACTGTCCTGTCAGCTCTGTCGATAAAGCACTTGCGCTTCGACAGGTACTGGGTTTTAGGCCCGGACTGTATTTTTCTCGCTATGTAACAAATCTACTATTTTTATCATACAAATATTTCCATTTAATAACCAGCAAGCTTAAACACCGGTGGAATGAAAACAACGATCAGAATTTAGGAAGATTGTTCAAGATATTGTTGTAGGCATTTTCTTCGACATTTTTCATGCGTAAAGTGCTAAATAGCACTGTAAATTACGCGTTTTAATATTTTTGTTCACTTTTCTTCATACTAGTACTTTGGCGAACCATAGACGGTTATTACTTTTCCCATCGTAAATAATTTGACAGATTAAGTCCATACCTAGATTATGTGATCACAATCAGCATTATAAACAGAAAGCACGTGTTCTTAAAAAAAAGGGGTGGGTGGGTTGTGGAGGGGGGGGGGGGGGGGGGGGGGGCAATCAGAACTCCTTGGATAATTCCGTTCTCGAGACAATCATCCCTCGGATGTATCTGGTGCAATAATACTTAATGAAATCACGATCGTTTTGTTCGCCGGAAGTCGGAAGAAGAATATGCCTTAGTAGTTTGCACAAAACATAAACATTGCCATCGTTTGACAGCTCTGTGTCTGCTGCGCGGGGTAAATTAAAATCGGATGATTTAAATTTGAAGCCGCCACAAATTTAAGTTTTACTGGCATCTAGACGGATCAAATTGGCGTTGAACCCCCAAAAAATTGATACAAAAGGTTTCTCAATGGATTGTGGTACCATTAGGCATGCTAAATAACATACTAAAAATCTAGAATAATCTGACATCCGGAAAAGGGTAATTTTCAAGATGGCGTCCAAGATGGCCGTCAAGAGCGTAAAATCGCTATATCTCAATTACTATTCAACCTAGAAATGTGGTTTTGGTGTCTAACCATAGGTTTTAGGGGTCAAGGAATTCATAGAAATCAATGAAATTACCATCAGTTATTTATTCACAACTCCAAGATGGCGTCCAAAGATGGCCGCCCATTCACTTAAATGGCTTTAAGCAAGTGTTGTGTTCAAACATGATTATAGATTATGATGTCTCTGGTTTACTTTTTGATTCAAAACTTTTGTCATTGGATTCTGACACCATACAAGGGGTGATCTAGTGCAATCTGATTTCTGGAAAGGTAATATTTTCAAGATGGCTGCCGCGAGCTTAAGATGGCTGTACCTCAATTACTATTCAACCTAGAAAGGTAGCTTTGGTGTCTGATCCAGGTTTTGATGCTCAAGGAATCTCATTAAATTAGTACAATTACCCTCAGTTAATTATTTATTGACAAATCCAATATTTTCAGTGTGTCTATCTTGGTTTCGAGCACCCAGAAAATCATCAAAAGTACCTAAATAAGAGGTTTGAAACGAATGGCACAAATTGTGATCCAGTAATCCAATAAACCAAGTTTACCAGCCCATTAGGACATTGTAGTATACACTTAGTCACTGTTCATCCTCATCATCTGACTCGTCTGGAAGGAACTTGTTATGTGGATTGTCACATTCTTCAAGTTGGCACGGTCCACAGACAGTAGTACATGGCAGTCCATATCTTCTACATGAGCAGCGGAGGGTCTTGCAGGCAGTGGAGCAGTTACAGCGAATGACCTTCAAGAGACTGTCTGGAGCAGCATTCATTCTTGACATCAGTGGGACGAACCGATTATCCAGTAGCTTCCACCCCCAGTTCATGGCATCCATACCCTCCTCCATTCCCATCCAAACCATGATCTGGTAGTACACTCTGCGACAATGAGGTTTGGTAGCAGATTCAGTTGGAGGCAGACGTTCCGGGGTTACAAACGACGAAGAAGAGACAACCTTCTTGCTGAAGATGTTATATCGCATTGTCTCAAGAGAATCTGCGTGCTTGCCACCAAAGAGGAAAGACATCACTTGGCACCCAAGGTCTTCGATAATCTGTGTGGTCTGGTTTGGGATGGTGAAAGCATTGGCACAAGACTGAAGGACAGGGTCTCCTTTTACAAGCTTCTGGAAAGCACTCTTTTTGCCAACAACGAAAATCCGAGAAGTCGTGTCGCAACCAGTCATGGCATGGATGAACATCAACTGAGAACACAGATCATGTCCGAGGATGTCTTTAAGACGGTTGATGTCATACACTTTAAAACTGCCATCAGGTTTGGTTCTGTCTGATTTGAAATAAAGAGCCATAGTGTCTCCCTGTGCATAGTAAAGGAGCAAGACAAGGAGATCTGTATCTTCTCCAATCAGCGTAGTGGTGTGTAGACGAGATGCCTCCACTGCTGCCTTTACTATGTCTACATCAGCATCTCCGAGTGCATTGACCACAGTGCAATCACTTTCTCTCAGTTCATCTGGAACAGTCTCTGTTTATTGACATCTCTTGACAGGAACTCCTCCTTCTTGCCTGAGAACTCTGTCTCTGCTGTAAAGCTGACAATGGGATGAATATTTTGTCCTCTTCTCTCATGCGTGTTGTCTTTAATGGATGGCCCTTCACCATAGCCATCAAAGACAACGGTCGTAGCTGAACCATAATGTCGGATGGTAAAGTCAGCATATGACTGCGCTATGTCACCGTAGCTTTCTTCTTGTTTCCATGGTATTCGGTGCAGCAAGGAACCCCCATCAAGGACATGATACTCTGTTTCTGGTACAGAATCTTGGATTGCATCCTGTGCATGATCGCAGATCGCCTGTGCAAGTTGTGGCTTATTAGCCTTTCGGAAGACGTTTCTGGCTTCAAAGAGGGCAGGAGGGAAAGGACTGAGCTCGTAACGCATAGCTTCCTCCAACGACAACTCTCCAGTTTGGGAGACCACCAGGAAACGTTGAAAGAGGAGTGCAGAATCAATGGTTCGATCAGGAGCAACCTTGATAGCTAATGTTTGTCCAAGGGTTATGGCCTTATCCTTTCTACTGAACGAGAATGTGAATGCAGGCTGTCCAATCATTTTCTGCATGGTTTTGCATCCAACAGACTCATATTCGTGCACGTTCACACCTTCCTCAGCCACAACACCAGTAACAACATTCCTTAACGAGGGGTCTGCATATTTGTTTTACAATTACAAGAGTTCTATATTCAGAATCAAATAAATTTGAAACAATGGCTGCACTGCATACTCAGTGTTCTAAAACATTATGACAAATTGGTGCCCAAAATCACGATGTCTTTAGAGGAATAGTGGTAGAGTTGCCGATGTGTAACTCCCCTGACTGGTTAGCATTCATTTTTGTGTAGCTTTTCAAATAGAAATTATACCACATTCTTTTGTAAACACTATGTGGACATTTATTTTTCAATGACGTCACTACTTACGTCATAACTTACAGAAAATATCAGCGCTTGGACATTTTGTATTAAAATAGATCGTTTTCTTTTCATTGCTTGCATTTGAGAAACTCTTCAGGAAATGCGAGGTTAGAGCTCTGTAAAACCGGTTTAAGCACCCAAGTCGGTCCATATTGCCGACTGACCGTTCCAAGGCGGTAACTGTCGGGTTTGCTCTTTTCGTTAACTGACTCATCACAAATTTGTTCTTACTTTTCGCTTGGCTTGCATGTGAAATACCTTTGTTCTGTGCCTTTTCGGAGTTTGGTATATGTTGCAATGCTCATAGGACTTTGTCATAAATTCTTATTCATATTCATGCATCTGTAACTTGTTTGACAAGTTCCTGCCTATCCTGAATTGTGTATACTTAAAATTCTTTATACTGCATTTATGATTCTCTTCACTTCCGTTTGGTACCTTTTTGGACAGCCGTTTCCGGATTTTAAATTAGTCTCGTAAAGAACGGTCAATACGGTATGGTCTTTAACTACTGTATACGCCAAACATTATCGTTTATGTTATGTCACCGTGCCATGTTGCAACGTGCAGTGTGGGATGATATTTTATGGGAAAACTTATCCATTGTGTTCATATCGAAAAAAGAAACATAACACCCTAATAACTTTCTGTGAATTTATAGCTTAAAACTGCTTAATCTCATTTTCTCCCAACCCCACGGCGAATGTTTTAAAACAGTCGTCCATATGTGATGTTAACTGGTGACTTGTGTCCGGATCTTATTGTCTGAAATTCACGGAGTTTTCACGGAGCCTTCATGATAAAAACTGATCTGTTTTGTATTACATACCATCATATAATTGAACACTTGTCAAATGTTATACTTATTACAAATTAAAAAATATTATTATTATTATCAATATTATTATTACATGTATTATCAATTTTTATATTATTTTTAGCATTATCTCAGCATTATCGTCATCATTATCATCATCAG
>CM017567.1:28671563-28756563 GCA_007844125.1 Sinonovacula constricta
GGGGGGGCAACTGACACCTTGACTGATTCTCTAACGCACATGTGTTTCGTTACTCCTTTTTACAGCTAGTTGTAGAAGTAACAATTAAAGACATCCGTTGTCTCAACGCGACATAAAATATGTCCAGATATTTCCATGATTCGATCTGAAACGAAGGGTAGAGTCGCGCATTTTAAATCCCTAAATAGAATATAAAAAAAATAAAACATGTGATTTATGAATTTATAAACTGCTCACCTACCCGCCACGCAGAGAGCGCAAGAATACAGCACCTGGACTATCCCAGAGAAACGTGTAACTGTGACGATAGCAGGCGATAGTGCCCTATTCTTCTGAGCTAAAGTGGGTCAATCATTCTTGTTTCTTGGCCCATTTACATGGTGCGTACATTTGCTTCACTGAAAGCTGAGTTGTTTGAGAAAGGACGGTTCGTGTTATCATACTAATTATGCACGGCATTTTATCTCCACCGGTTGTCACTGTCGAGAATGAGACTTTTCCGAAGCAATGAATGAGACAGTGTTTGCAACGCTTTTATTGAAAGATGGCTCTTACTTAACGCTTCTCTTTTTTAAAAAAATCCTTTTATCTGTTTTTAAAATAGATCCTTATAACATTAATATGATGGTTGGACACCGCGATCTTCAACTAAAATGCCGTGATAAGGCAATATTTTTTTTCTTTTCCACAACCTTGCGTAATTCAAAACAACCAACTGTCAAATAAATCACATTAATAAGCAAATGCATCTACAACAGCAGTCACAATACAATAAGCTAAATGACTACACCGGAAAAGCGGTGTGATATTTGACCGAAAAAGGTGACACTAGAACTAGAGAGATTGCATCCTGATCCGCGTTATACAACGTGTAGGTCAGGACATTGTGATCTCTAGAAGACGGTCAAATGACACGTGAAGTATCACGCCAAAATAATGGTAAGTACCTGTACTATAGGCATCTTGCTAAGTGTGGTTATTGTATTTTGTTACATCACATCGACAGGGACTGAGTGAGGGGCTTGTAACGAGAAAAGTTTCTGCCGCGACAGAGACTTGCTGAGGAGCTGGGTAACGGCAAACGTTTCTACCGCGACAGGGACTGGGTGTGGGGCTTGTAACGAGAAAAGTTTCTGCCGCGACAGAGACTGGGTGAGGAGCTGGGTAACGACAAAAGTTTCTACCGGGACAGGGACTGGGTGAAGAGCTGGGTAACGAGAAAAGTTTCTGCCGCGACAGGGACTGGGTGAGGAGCTGGGTAACGACAAAAGTTTCTACCGCGACAGGGACTGGGTGAGGAGCTTGGTAACGACAAAAGTTTCTACCGCGACAGGGACTGGGTGTGGGGCTGGGTAACGAGAAAAGTTTCTGCCGCGACAGAGACTGGGTGAAGGGCTGGGTAACGAGAAAAGTTTCTGCCGCGACAGAGACTGGGTGAGGGGCTGGGTAACGGCAAAAGTTTCTACCGCGACAGAGACTGGGTGAGGAGCTGGGTAACGGCAAAAGTTTCTACCGCGACAGAGACTGGGTGAGGAGCTGGGTAACGGCAAAAGTTTCTACCGCGACAGAGACTGGGTGAGGGGCTGGGTAACGGCAAAAGTTTCTGACGCGAAAGAGACTGGGTGAGGAGCTGGGTAACGGCAAAAGTTTCTACCGCGACAGAGACTGGGTGAGGAGCTGGGTAACGGCAAAAGTTTCTACCGCGACAGAGACTGGGTGAGGAGCTGGGTAACGGCAAAAGTTTCTACCGCGACAGAGACTGGGTGAGGGGCTGGGTAACGGCAAAAGTTTCTGCCGCGACAGAGACTGGGTGAGGAGCTGGGTAACGGCAAAAGTTTCTACCGCGACAGAGACTGGGTGAGGAGCTGGGTAACGGCAAAAGTTTCTACCGCGACAGAGACTGGGTGAGGGGCTGGGTAACGGCAAAAGTTTCTGACGCGACAGAGACTGGGTGAGGGGCTGGGTAACGGCAAAAGTTTCTGACGCGACAAAGACTGGGTGAGGAGCTGGGTAACGGCAAAAGTTTCTGCCGCGACAGAGACTGGGTGTGGGGCTGGATAACGGCAAAAGTTTCTGCCGCGACAGAGACTGGGTGAGGGACTGGGTAACGAGAAAAGTTTCTGCCGCGACAGAGACTGGGTGAGGGGGCTATTTAACGAGAAAAGTTTCTGCCGCGACAGGGACTGGGTGAGGGGTTGGGTAACGAGAAAAGTTTCTGCCGCGACAGAGACTGGGTGAGGAGCTGGGTAACGGCAAAAGTTTCTACCGCGACAGAGACTTGGTGTGGGGCTTGTAACGAGAAAAGTTTCTGCCGCGACAGAGACTGGGTGAGGAGCTGGGTAACGGCAAAAGTTTCTGTCGCGACAGAGACTGGGTGTGGGGCTTGTAACGAGAAAAGTTTCTACCGCGACAGAGACTGGGTGTAGGGCTTGTAACGAGAAAAGTTTCTACCGCGACAGAGACTGGGTGAGGAGCTGGGTAACGGCAAAAGTTTCTGCCGCGACAGAGACTGGGTGAGGGGCTGGGTAACGACTTTCATTGGTAGAAATTCCAGGCAACAACATATACCGTATTGTGTCTACTAAACGTCCCTACTGTTAATATATGTAACAGCAATCGGAACTCCTCGGGTAATTCCGTCCTCGGGACAATCATCCCTCGGATGTATCTGGTGCAACGATACTTGCTGAAATTACGATCGTTTTGTTCGCCGGATATCGGAAGAATATGCTTAAAATGTACACAAAACATACACAATGCTGTCATTTGACAGCTGTGTCTTTGCTGCGCCGGGTAAATTAAACTTGGATGAATTAAATTTGAAGCAGATACAAAGTGAAGTTTTACAGGCATTGTCTTTAGTTAGCTGTCATCCGAGTTGCCATCTTTGTTTTGACGTCTGTCACAAAAGAAGTCCTATTTAGGGAAATGGCCGAGGTAATCCGACTACCTACATACATGTACATCCGAGAGATGATACGTGAATTATCCGAGGTGTTCTGATTGATGTGACAGATAAAATAGCAATCTCCTCACAGCGATTACGTCACGCGTTGCTACGTAAATCTCTGCCCACAGCAAGGATCACGTGACGATAGAGTATCGCGTGAAGTAAACATTGCGGCCTCCATAAACACGCCACGAAAGAAAGTGAGTCAAAATTGTTTTTTTTATGTGACGAGAAAAAGCGGCATTTTAATTTGTTTGTCTTTAAGTTGCAATGTCGACTGAAATTCGCTTGCACAATCAGCGAGGAGGTGATCATCCATGTTTAGTTTTCTGTATTTATAGTACGTTGTATTCTGTACAGTACGGTGAAATTTGACTTTCATAATTTCATATTTTTTCATATTTTAAGTTACTTTTTATTTTTAATATGATAAATTAATATTTTTAAAGGAAAGATACTATATTTTGAGGAGATAAATCCAGAAATAATAATAATAAAAAAAAAACAAAAAAAAACTATCCGCCTGTATTTGGGCGAAAAACTTGCTGGTGTCAGTGATATAATGTACTGTCAAGGGAAGTAATCACTGCGGGGAGTTTGATAAAATAGCTTCAACGACGACGCATATGTTCCTAAATATATTTCTTAACACACTTTAATAAAAGGCTTTGTGCATTAGTTCAAGAACCTAAAAACACAAACCGATACAGTCTTTGTACTGTCATATTCGCGCGTACGTAGTTTCAAATACACGCGCCTTTTGATGACATAAGGCTTGAAAACCCGGTAAAACCTATAGTTTCTAACAAAACAAGTAATTCACAAAAATGTCGCAATTGTAATAAACGTACACTCATAAACCTAGCATGAAGATTGAGTTGGGTTGAATTGCAAAAGGTTTCAACTTGTCGGACAAGCATTTGAGGTCGTAGACAATATTTTGCGTTTATCTAAGACGTATACGAATACTTTTTTTTGTTTTGGAGTTTTCCAACTGACGTTATTTATTCCCCCATTTTAAATATACATGATATTTTTAACGTTATATAATGACGATCCCAATGTGTGTGACATATATCGAATCTGATGAACAACCATTTTCTCGCCTTTTTGATATAATTATGTTTGTGTTGCTTTTTAAATTAATTCTAATTTAATCTCAATTGTTGCTATCACAGCGACGTCCAGATGCAGGCGCCAGACAGAGTTCTTGATTAAACAAGATTTCACAATGCAGGTTGTGGATTTCAACATAAAGGCCTTCACTGCGAAGTCGAATTTACGAGAAGAGAAGCGACCAGTTTGATAAGATATAGGTCAGTGACCCTACTTCACCGCACCTCACCCACAAAATGATGTACATGTACATGTAGATAAAATACGTTTATTCTTGACACTTTGTTAATTGTGCCAATCATATGTCCATCGATTCTACACGAAGCTAACAACAGTATGATACATATTTATAGACTTACTAACCTATTTTTACCTGAACAGATCTAGCAAAATGCTGTTTAATGTCCTATGAATGTCTGTAGAGTGAACCATAACGTCACAATCGTCATTACAAACATGTATTTCCTATCTGAGCCACGCTGCACAGTTAGCTATTTTTAAACTAAGAAAACCACGTGACCCCTTATGTTTTAGTTCATCCTCGTCATTCGCTGTGACGTCGATGTCTTTTTTAGCAGAAATCCTAATCGGTCTTATTTGTTGATTTGACAATAATTAACATTTTAAGTGTTGATTAATGGGTTTTACTGCTCCAAATTGAAATACTTTTGAAAATCGCCAAAGATTAATGTTTTCCTACAGAAATTACGCATAAATACCCCAAACTGAGGTCAGATATTGTAACATACATTAGTTAAAGGCAAACTGTCCGATACCTTCTTTAAAATGCAAACTAGACATCAACGAGTCTAAATTACTTTACCAATTTAAAAAGACGTACTTTGTTGTCTCTACAAGGTATTTTATAAAAAAAAACGTGTGATTTTAAAGCAAAATGACTCATATATCAACCCGTCCTAAATATGCAATGAATGTGACTTGTCACAAATGAGTGTTTATTTTGCATTTCAAGCAGAAAATAAACGCAACCAAACCGTAATAAAGTTTTTATTATGTACGTTAAAAAAGTATGTCGCGGATGTGGTTTCAATGTACAAAAACGCACCATCGTTGTATTTTCTTTGTACTCTTGCACAAAAAAGTGCAAGTCTCTTCTGAACCACAAAACAACAAAAACATGGAGAAAATGCTATTATCCGGGTTACTTCACATAACTTACCGGCAAATAGCTTGCATAATTGTAAATTCATAAGAAAATAATACCCACACTAACCACAGCTTCCTGAAAAAACACATAAACATTAAAAAGACTATGATTTGGCTATATTGAAGTATATGTAAATGTGTTTTCATAATAATAATAATAATAATAATAATAATAATAATAATAATAATAATAATAATAATAATAAAAAATAATAATAATAATTATGATGATGAGGAGAAGGAGAAGGAGGAGGAGGAGGTTGAGGGCGACGATGAGCATAATGATGATGTTGATGATGATGATGATGATGAAAATAATAATAATAATAATAATTATTATTATTATTATTATTATTATGATTATGATAATGAGGAGGAGGAGGGTGACGATGATGAAAATGATGATGATGATGATGAGGAGGAGGAGGAGGAGGAGGGTGACGATGACGAAAATAATGATGATGATGTTGATGATGATGATGATGATGATGATGATGATGATGATGATGATGATGATGATAATAATAATAATAATAATAATAATAATAATAATAATAATAATAATAATAATAATATTAATAATAATTATAATTTTCATGCTAAACTAAGTTAGCGAAAATTGGAACAAAATGACAAATAATCAACAGCAAACATTTTCCACCAAGCGAGTATCCTTATTCTAGGTACAAGTATAAGTAAGTATTAGTACATTATAATATTTTTAACATAAACTGGTAGTAGTAACAATACGATGAACACAACATTAATTTTTTTAAAGAAAATAATTATGGTTCAAAAATGTTATTTAACAGCTTGCTTATTACCAACACATCTTGTGATATCAGTTCTTTCATTATACCAAAAAGAAATTGCACAGGTATGCATGTTTAAGACACAAGCGTTGTTGGTGAGGTATTAACTTACACATGTTAATCGTGTGTATGTATTTATGGAAAATAAATCTGTAAAAAAAACAAAAAACACTAAAATAGTATACATTTTTACACCAGTCGGTCGCTCTTCGCCTCAAAATTCTGAAGTTCCTCACATAATAGACACTAAAATTTACGAAGCCGTTAGTCAGTGCGGGAGTGAACACTCTGCTTTGTGGCATATGGCAGAGATTTAGTTTCAATAAATGTAGGATCCAGTGATGTTTTATGAACTATACACTCTAATACTGTAGAGAATTGACTTACAACTGTTTATGACTTAAATAACTGTATGCGTAACTATATATCCCCCGAGGACGTTTAATAAAAACACTACGGTACATGATGCAATTAAGAATTTCTACCAAAACGAGTCACTCTGGTATTCATTCGATCTGGCCTTGCTTTAACATGTGTATATACAATATAATACAATACAATACAATACGATACGATACGATACAATACGATACGATACGATAGGTTACAATACAATACGATACGATACGATACAATACAATGCAATACAATACGATACGATACGATACAATACAATACGATACAATACAAAACAATACGATACGATACGATACAATGGAATACAATAAAACGATAAAATAGAATAGAATAAAATAGAATAGAATACAATACAATACAATGTTTATTTCGGCATAAAATATTACATTTATAGCCAAGTGGTACATTATAACAACAATGTTATGTATGTAGGGTCAGTACATTTGTTAACGAGATCTCTATAAAAACGTTAATTTGGAATATATCCATATATTCCTTTTTATGAGAATAGTAGTATTCACTCAATTTGCTGACACTTCCCTTGTGTGACTCATATTGCTTCTTTCATTTAGAAGAAATCTAAATATATAGGTCCAAAGTGATGTAAAACAGCTTACATAGACTAACACGGATTAATTCTTAACTTTATAATTAACTCTCCATTTCTAAATAAGCGTAGTTTCAATTGCGTAATTCACAAAAAGAAATGAGTTTCTCTCAGTTGGTTTAAGCTGGCTTAAATCATACAAAAAGTTATCATAAATACCATAAATATATTCGCCTTTCAACAAAGATTTTCTTTATTTGTGTTCAAGCACGTATACATAACAAATAAAAGTACATTTAAGTATATATAGTTTATATGTACAACGTAAATTAAAACGTTTATATTATTTAATTCTTTTTCAGTTGTACGTAAATTATAATTTTAATTTAGCTTCATATCAACATACCAATAAAACATGAATTGTTAAAAAGATCATAAAATTTTAATAAATCGTTCGTAAACATTGTGCAGCAATGTATGAAAAGGAACCTAAAAAGCCCTTATAAGAATTACCACAGGTATAAAAATTAAAACAACCTCTAGACAAAGGCATACAGAGTAAATATAAAAATAACAAAAAAACACAAAGACGAGACATTCCACACAAAACATACAGGAACGGTCAGTCGACAAAAGGACCGACTTGGGTGATTAAACCTGGTGTGATGAGCGCTTCATCTTCGCACTTCCTAAAGTGTTTTCTCATAAACAACCAGTGTATTTAAAAAAACTACATCAAATACTAAACATCAATGATGTTTACAGCTCCTAAATTTAACTTTAATGAATACTTTAATGAACTTAGATCTTTATCGGAAATCGGAAACGATTTTCACTATAAAACATTCAATTAATAATCTCGAGACTATACTTTGCAAGCGAAATAGACAACACTTTTAAAAATGAGGATTTTTAGGAAATTTTTTGTCAGTCTTAGGATATTTAAGAGGGATTACGGGCAAATTTTTGTCCGCCTATGGTAACATGAACGGACGGGATGTGGTCCGTCCCCTGACTTCTTATCTAGCACACTAACCAAGTTTCATTTATAACGATTATCGGAAGAACGGTGATATAATATCTAATCGTACTTTTCAATGGGAAAACCTAATACAATTTGCTCTATCCTTCATAAAATCGATTTTAAACCATTTGTGGCCGCCTTAAGCACTAGGTGAACAACTTTATCAATTTCATTCATACGGATATACAGTGTTTAACATCCGTTTAAATAGCACTGATACTATTTTCGTCCATTTTGACATGCGTGCTCCACCGTAATGACGTCATCAATAATTTTTCGCCTGGGACCGGAATCACGTGCTGCTGGACAAATGGAAAGGTGGGTGGGACGTTTAAGTGGTCAGGTCAACAATGACAGCTGGAGAATTGTTTGTTTTCCAAACACCCTGAGTGTCGAGAATCCGGATCTGGCTTTGAACCACTCCGAACTCTCCCATTTTCTTCATACAGAAGGCTCTTTGGTCATAAGTTTTATTTACTTTTTACATTTTGTTAGCGTGACGTATAGCCGCACGACAGTCAGGGTTAGGGACAAATCCTTATCTGTCGACCAAGTCTGTTTATCCAATTAATGCACGTGTGTAAATTAAATGGTCACTGTTGACCTACTTTACGCAAAAAGAACCCATGCCGTTTGTTGTTATATCGTTCTTTAGTAATGACCTAGATAGGAAGAGAAGCTGCCGAACTATCAATTGTGGTGGGAGATGTTCCATACACATTGCGAAACTCGTGGCAATGTTTATTGGGTCCGCCGAGAACGGCGACCCTTATATTTATAATTGGTTTTGGAAATGATTATGGGGTGACGGCACATATTTGAGAAGCGATATTATTTTTAACGGTTATGTTTATGCTATTTCAGCAGTAAAATGACCATATTGTTATATTTGGTGTTATTATGGTGTTTGGTTTCTTTTGTTTCTTGAACAACATCCACTTAAGCTAAAAACAAGAAACGTTAAAATTGTGACAAAAATCACAATTAAAACCTACTAATATCAATTGTTGATTGTTATTTTTATATTACATGACTGCACTAATTGTATGTAAAGGCAGACTGGACTAATTTATCTCACACTTCTACAGAAACATTTAAGATTATAGTTTTGTTAGGATTTTTGTTATTGCACATTCAATGATTACTATGTATTTAGTGCCAGCGAACTTGTTTGACAATTTGCGATTGGTATACAAGCTAATTCCCACGCACATTGTACTGTAGTTGAGCTTTTTTCATCCGTATTGAATTTGTAGACACTCATGCGTTCTCGGTCAACTTATAGCATCGACTTCTAAAGAAACATTTTAAAAGATAGATGTGTAAAATTTCTTTGTCATTCAAGTTTTGTTAGGATTTAAAATATTTGGTTGTACTTTTCTTGGTCACAATATATATGTAGTGCCTGCACACAGAATACAGAAATGGAGTGACTGTTTCTGACTGGTATACAATCTAATTCCCATGCATATTGTAAAGTAGTTGAGCTTTTTCCATCCATTTGTATTACCAGACACTCATGTGACATCAGTCAAACGGTGCTGATGTAAAATGTGCCAAATATAAATTTACTGATAAATACCTAGTTAAATTTGTTTTCGGCTGAAATTGATGTGCTATGGATAACAGAGAGATACATTTGCAAAACGACTTCAATAAGCCCTGAAGTACATACTTGGATCAATACAACATAGTAAATGGGCATATATACGAAACAATATCGGTACGAATTTACATTGAAATGACCAAAAATGACCAGCAAAGACAGGCATAAACCAACAGTTAGGGGAAATTTCTTAAGTTTTAAAAGGTGAATTATTGTGTATTAGGAAATATTTTATGAAAGGATGATTTGGATGATGACTTATTTATTAAAACGGGATAAGATTGTCAAGGCTCGTATGTGCAAATGCATTACGAAAACATGTGTTGTTGTTGCATACTCTGTTTACAACATTCAAGTTTTTCCATGATTGTCCGGCGACTTCGATGCTCTGCGGCAACTTATTTTTTGTCTATTATCATCTTGACCACCAATTACAGCAACGCACCGCCTGTCACCTGTCATACCGACTATTTTAGCTAATGTTAAGTGCATTTGAACATTGTGACTGAGCAATTAAAAGTGTCCGACCTAAAACAACAACTCAAACATTCACTAGTTGGTGCTACAAACATATTGTAAACAGTTGTCTTTGTGTCTTTCTTTTAAGTGGTTCACACAAGATATTTGTAAGAAGTCATTCTTTACGAATAATTTGAAGTAAATCGACATTCTTGCTATGAATGTATTGGTGTCAACACGTCCCTAAATTTTTTTAACTATCGAAAGAAGCAACAGATAGCTTCCAGTTCGGAAAAAAGTGTCGATTCAGTGTTCCGTATTTTCTTTGTCTACTTCTGAGTTTGAGTGTTTGTTTTTCTTTTTTTTTCTGTCACCGATATTTCACACATATGACGTAACCATAGAGTGTAGGCGTGAACTTGACATTTAATTAAAACCCAAGCACTATCAGGCTTGTTTCAATTAGTTAACTGATAATTTTTGGAATGAATTCTCCAGAATATTGACAAATCGCCATATATTTAATTGCACAACCGGTAATGTGAACCTGGTCGCATAATGTCATTCACAGGAATTTAACGTTAAAGCGGATATGACATTAAGCTTATTTAATCAAAAGAGCCAAGTTACAAATGGTTTCATATTTACTCATTTGAAGTCATCCATATGACATCGATTGTTTAACAATGGTTCAAACGACGACAAATAGCCATACCCAGAAAACAAATGTTAAACTACCCTTTATTTATAAAGAACTCGTTTCCATTTGAAACATAATCAGGATTGTCTTTAATGCTTAAGCATGTTGTTAAATATTTTATGAACCTGCCACCAAGCACACTAAGCAGACACGTGGGTTGTCATTTCACTTACTCAACTATCAATTGGGAAGATATCTGTTATAAAGTTAACTAAAGACATTACTGAAAGTGAATCACACTCATTAGTCCGAGGTTCGTAGAGATAAACCCTCTCTCGAGACGGACGGACGTTCTTGTCTCAGTAGTCCGAGGTTCGTAGACATAAACCCTCTCTCGAGACGGACAGACGTTCTTGTGATTGGTGTTCATGGAAACATGGCTTATATGTTCTACATGTTTATAAGGTTTTTTTTATCACGATACCATTTATCAAGCAACTTTTGAACGCCATAAGATTGAACTTTGCCCTACAATTGACCACGAATAAAATCAATAAAACCCTAACGCTAAAACCGAACCTACATCCCAGCCCAACATCCATTACCACTCATCCCAGCCCCACAGCCATTACCACCCATCCCAGCCCCACAGCCAATACCACCCAACCCAGCCCCACAGCCTTTACCACCCAGCCCAGCCATACATCCATTACCAACCACCCCAGTTCCACAGCCATTACCACCACCCCACCCACCTTAACCTACCCCACCCACCTCACATCACCACACATTACCCCACATTACCCCACATCACCAACCCCACACAACCACCCACCCACAAACCACAAACCTACCTCCCCCACCACCACCACCCCATCACCATCTCACTCACTTTCACCTACTCCACCCACCCAACATACCACCTAAACCCACAAAAAGAGTGCGCAGAAGGGCGGACATTTAGACAAACGGACACGATGACTCATGTATTGACAACCCGTATAAGAAGTACACTAAGTTCGCACAGGTCAAACTGCTTAAACAATTAGCAAAACAATCAATGCATTATCCTACATAATACACGGGGTTACCCAGATGAATGACAGGTTTCCTAATTAATCTTATAATCGACACATTGAGCAATCCCACTGAGGTATCTGAAATTAAACAGACCATTTCCCAGCATGAAGAAACTGTACTCCCGGCCAGCTTGTCTGTCTCCCCCTAAAAAGCACAAGGAACTAGTTTATGGCATTCATGAAAGCATGCTTTTAAAACGTTCGTTAGGGTGATGGCAGAAAATATATTAACACCGATGTAGGCAACAAATTACCAGATGGAGAGATAACGGCCATGTTTCGTGTTTCAATATGGAGCTGGAAAGCTTTCCTGTTAGACCATCCCAACCTGGACTTCATAGCACGATCTTTTAACAGAAATGTATGGTGGCCCAACATATACCATAATGTTTGAGCTATACATGTAAAATACTTTACCGAGTTAGATTTCATTTAAACGATTAGTGTGTCAGAAAAGTGCGTTGGCCCGACAGATACCATAATATTGGGATATAAAAGACTTCATCAAACTGGATTTCATAGCGACGATTCGTGTGACAGAAATGTATGTTAGCCCAACAAATACCATAATGATTGGTATATAAAATATTTTACCGAGTTAGATTTCATAGCGACGATTCGTGTGTCAGAAATGTGCGTTGGCCCGACAGATACCATAATATTGGGGATATAAAAGACTTCATCGAACTGGATTTCATAGCGACGATTCGTGTGGGAGAAATGTACGATGGCCCAACAGATACCATAATGTTTGGTATATTAAGGACATTACACCGGCGATTATTTCAATAAACAATTCTTATGACAAAAATGTACGGTGATCAAACAGTACCATAATGTTGAGATATAAAATACTTAATACCCAAATGGATTTCATTGTCCAATTCTTAAGAAAAAACTTACAGTGGCCTAACTCATAGTATTATTTTTCAAGACTACATGTTAATTGTTTTGCTTTAAAACAGCCACCTGTATTGAAAGCTTGACATAGAATATTTATGTAATAAAGATGGACAAGACTCTCGGTATGACAGTTTCAAAATTGCAAATCTTATGTTTGATCGCGGATCGAGTTTTGGTAATATCGGTCAACTCAACTTAAAACCACTTCCATATTGTGAAAACAGTGTTATATTAGTACCAACTTATTAAGCAAGTTTATTGCAAGACCAAAATATGGAATGTCAGACAACATGAGTTTGATCTAGAAAAGTTAAGCTTAATGTCTTAATCAATGTTTCAAATGGTAACTTATACTCGTAAGAAATGAATGTCTGTTTCCCTCACTCCATAAACCCTCTCTCCCTTAGTAACTCCCTACCTCCTTCCACCCCACCCCACCCCTCCCTCCGACCCCTCCCTCCCTATTTCATTCAATAAAAGTATTATTCAAATACAGTATATGTATACATGTATACATACATACATATAGATAATTAAACATGATTAGACACGTATATTACATAATTATACATAATTGGACACATGTTATTATACATATATACATAATTAGAAACACGCGTAATTATATAATTAATTATATTTAATAGCAATTATATTTATATGTATACGACATTTTTATACATTTTTACTTGATTATAACCTGAAGAATAAATAGTATACGTTCGAATAGATAAATAGACCGACAGATGACAAAAATCTTTCATCATCAGTTTTATAATTGTCATACATTTTTTACATTAATAATAATTTAGCCAAGTTTTTATTATTCTAATTTCAGTTCTAAGGCATAACTAGGACAGATAGGTCACAATGCCCATTGCGGACATAAGATGTCTTTGAGCAGGATAACATGCACTTTAGAGAAGCGGCGGGAGGTGGGGGGGGGGGGGGGGGGGAAAGAAGGGGGAGGGGGGTCCGGGGATAGAACAATAAACAAGACTTATTATTTTATAATCATCGGAGCGGTTTTAACGCATATCAATGATATAACTGCATGTTGTTATAGACTTATAATAGTATTCTAAAATTATGAAACAAGCGGAAAAGTATAATTTGGACGATGCCTAATAAAATAGGCACCCCCTCCCTCCCCCCCCCCCACACACACACACTCCACTGAACTATACTACTACAAACATTTAACCATATGTTCTGTTTTATATTACGTTCCTTAATAATTTAATAAACTATAATTATCTTGTAGCTTTGATAGCTTTAATTTCAATAAGAATGTTCAGTAACATAATAAACATCTCTAGTAACAGATATTCATGGATATTCTATATCTATTCAGTTGTCTCTTTGGATACACGTGACAGACAGCAATTTTAAAATCTTACATGAACGTCATCGTCTCGAAACAAACACAGAACTAATATTTATCTTACAAATGTTCAGCACATCGCTATCATTCTGTAAAGCTACATGCAAGAAATTTACTAACATTTTATCGATGTACATACATGTACATTTCTTTGGCCTTCTAACCTCCCCAGAGCCAGCAATTTAAACATCCTAACCGGGACAGAAACGCAAAAATAGACCTCCATAGCCCACAACTGATAAATTCCAGATCAGTTCATTACGTGCGTGTGGTTCAAATGAGCTTCACCGGCTGTGACAATTCTGGCACGCACTTTCTATATTTGGAGCCCAAATGATTCGCTCTGGTATTTAACCAAGTATCGAACTGTTGCGATTTGATGAATGGAGCCTTTTTGCCGCTCTTGAGGTGAATGCAGATTGTGACTCTATTTTTTTCCTTATAAAAATTTGATGTAATTATTAAGGCGACTTTGTGTTAATCATCGATTAAGTAGGGATAGGTTTTGTCGTTCGTTGTGCTTTTAAAAAAACTTTGAACGTGTTGCGGATGTAAATGTCAGAAACTTATTTACAGGAAGTAAAACAGGGTGTTTTTGCTGCATTAATTGGCAATTTGTGTTGTTATTTGCTATTTTGCTATTGCGTTTTTCTATATATCTAATTGACGCTTGTTATTTATTTTGTTGATTGCGGTTGCAGATGCAGGTAAACATCCCTTACATGTTGACGTGCAGTCGGTTACCGGATGTTTACAGCCGTGACGTTGTCTTCAATTAAGTGACATTACTTCTAATTGATACACTTGTTCTAAAACAACGGCGGGCTAAATAACAACAACAAAACAACAACAACAAACGATATGTTATCCTCGTATTAATGTTGGTTTCACCAAATTTGTGGTAATATTAGAACCTCATCGAAATGTGTCATTTTCAGTATATTGTACTCAATCGGAACTCCTCGGGTAATTCCGTCCTCGGGACAATCATCCCTCGGATGTATCTGGTGCAATGATACTTACAGAAATCACGATCGTTTTGTTCGCCGGAAGTCGGAAGAATATGCCTAAAATGTAATTCGCACAAAACATAAACAATGGCGTCGTCTGACAGCTTTTTTTTTTGCTGCGCTTTGTAAATTTGATTTAAATTTGAAGCAGCCACACATTGAAGTTTAACTGGCATTTTACTATAGTGAGCTGTCGTCCGAGCTGCCATCTTTGTTTTGACGTCTGTCACAAAATAAGTCCCATTTAGGGAAATGGCCGAGGTGATCCGACTACCTACATACATCTGAGAGATGATTCGTGAATTTTCTGAGGTGTTCCGATTGTATTGTACTTTGACTTGCGCACCGGAAGCCATATGTGTCTCATTCATTAATGAAATTATTAAATTCGATTTTACTCGCACATTGACATTCTAGCTTTCATTCGTTCAATCTTGTCATTTCTAACGACTCTGAAAGACTGCGTATTTTAAACACAAACTCCTGTTATTTCCAGTTTGTTTTTTAGACTTTTAATCGGAAATTAAAATATAACTGAAAAGTTCCTTCAGATATCAATATAAGAGATACCAAAAGCAGATATTGACGTGGCACTCCACATTCTTGTTAGTGCCGCTCCGGAGAGTGGAGCTTCTCTTGGAATACATTTTTAAGGTTGGCGATAGTGTAGCAGGCACTAACAGGAATTCGCAACTTTTTGTGAGATTTTTTAAGACCTTTTCAGTCAAAAGAACTGAGTATTCCGTCTTTAACAGTGAACCTTGCAACAATAAATTCTTGCTTGCAATTTTAGAAAGGTAGCAAGCATTAATAGGAATCCTCAGCTGTTTGGCGAGTTATTGTATTAAAAAGACAACAAAACAACAACAACAAAACCAACAACAAAAAACAAAACAAACAGCAACAACAAAACAACAACAACAAAAAAAACAAAAAAAACATAAAAACACACATAAAACACAACGTGTATGCCGATGTAAATAATTTCTTGAAATTTCATATGTTGCAGACAACAAGAAAAAAAGCAAAATAGCACATAGTTTAGTTCCTACCGGAGTTAAAGCTCGCTACTCTCAAATATTTATGTAATAAATCGTAAGTGTCAAGAAAGTATTTTGTTCTCAGAATAGTTTCTTGTTTCTATTTATAATATTGTATATTGCTATAATTACAGTGTTCTTGTTTACACGCATGCTCTTTGCGGCACCTTGGGGGTCTCACATCCATACTCTTTTTTTGTAGAGACCGCGTACCTATGACACTAGCATTAAATCTACACCGCGTTATATCGCGGATCGAGATGAAGCAACCAGGATTCCGGTTTCATTTTATTTAGTCATGCTGCTAGAGTTGTATAATACAATGTTGTTCCCGCTCAGGTCGTTTTGCTTTTTTGACAGCTGGTTCAGACGTATTTAGTGACAGGAGTTATCTGACAGTGTGATATTTCAGATTACGCAAGGCGAGGGTTAAAAACGAATATTCTCACGCCATTTTAAATTAAAACAAAACCAAATGAAATTACATAAAACAACAGAGCATTTATGCAAAAAATAAAGGTCGCCATGGTTTTCCGGTTCACGAATGAAACATTTTTGACTAGCAGCAAACTGACAAAGAAACAGCAAAAAAACTTGTTTTAATAAGAGATTTACAATGCCGTCAAATTTCATGTATTAAAATTATATGCTTTTAGACACATGGGAAAAGGTCCGAATACATACAGAATAGAGCATGGCCTTTAACTAGTACCTTGTACATCGTCTTAAAAATGCAATTTTAATTAAAGAAATCATCCATCCACATATGGAACACTAACAATTTAAATTGTCAGTTATGGATGTAGAACATTTAAATTATAATATTCTTTTAAAAGAATCAACAAAATGGAAAAATGACCGAAATCCAATGCATGAAAGCGCCGCACTTCAATTGTTTAAATATAAACATGGCGCCATCGATAGGGCTTTTCCAGGAAAGTATTACATATAGCCGCTGCGCTCATGCGCGGTGACAATAACTTGCACGGTAAAATGTCAAGTTCATATTTACACGATGAATTGCAATGGTATTTTGGGATTGGGATTGGGATTGGGATTAGCCGACATTTTTTGCCGATACTGCGCAGCGACATTTCTATCATTATAGCACAGGGGTATTTATGAGGTGCCCAGGGACTGAACCCAGCCGGTCCATTATACTGACACCGACGAGTCAGGCGTAATGCGCAATGGTATTTTTATTCTCCTGATATACATGTAACTATAAACACACCGTGTGTGTCACACGGACGTGCAAAAACCTACAAGTTACAGCGACAAGGGTAAATGTGGTCATTTCATCTATGGAATTATTGCTTTAATAATTGATATAGAGAATCTGACATGAGCTGTCATTCAATACAAGCAATTTTAGTCGAGTTCAGGAAAATCAATAGTGAGTCCATAACGAGCCTACTATCATTTTTCCTGGATGAGTTTTATAAATGTTTTTATCAAATTACAACTAGTGTCAGATTAATCACCACATGTTTTTGGTCACCAATACACGATTTTACAAAATTGAGCAATAATTGGTGAAAAAGGTGTTATACGATCAAAAAGCTGTGTTACACTAATGCAATATAATAGATATGTAATGGGTGTCATGGATGGAAAACAAGGGAAATCAATGATAAAATTAATTTATGATGCAAATAATACCTCACTGGATTTTAATGTGAACGTGTCATTCAAAACATGTGATGTATTTAAGTTGCGAGAGCCAGTCACGTTGCAAAGGTTTACACAGAATTTTGACAAGTTACGAAGCTCAAAATCCTGGTATGTCTAATTAAATCTTGAGCTGACTTCGGTGGACAGAATCAACTCGGGAATTTTCTAAGTCAAACGGAATCCAATTTTTAAATTTTCCAAGTCGGACAGAACGGACAGAATCCCTTCTTTAAATTTTCCAAGTCGGACAGAACGGACAGAATCCCTTCTTTAAATTTTCCAAGTCGGACAGAACGGACAGAATCCCTTTTTTAAATTTTCCAAGTCGGACAGAACGGACAGAATCCCTTCTTTAAATTTTCCAAGTCGGACAGAACGAACAGAATCCCTTCTGTAAATTTTCCAAGTCGGACAGAATCCACTTTTTAGATTTTCCAAGTCGGACTCAATCACCCCACCCCACACCCCACCCCTCCTGTAATAATAAGGCTTCTCAAATAAACAATTATGTGATTAAGTTTCGATTTATGAAATAACTGCAGGAAAAGACGAAAATATTGCATTGCAAAGCAAAAAAATGTGGGGGGGGGGGGGCTGGGGGGAAGGGGGCGGAAGGGGGATTCTGCCGCCTTGTAAAATTCATCGGGGTTTCTGTTCACATATGCTAAAATGACCGGAAGGGATTTTGTCCGGGGTGGTGGTGGTGGTGGTGTGTGTGTGAGAGAGGGTTGTCCTGGGGTACTGGGACTCCTCTGGCATGGTTTCCAGCCGTATCCATGTACCATGTACATAGTTAGCTATATTCTAACCTGAACGCTTTAAACCAAGACTCTTATCAATGCGTTTTCTGGACTGTTTTTTTTTTAAGTGTAAGATTACGTACAATGAATTTATATAAATCATAACTTCCACCGGTAAAACGTCATCGGAAACGGGATGCTTAAAATAGAAAGCATAATCGTTTATGGATATCCTGCGATATCAGAAATGGAAGCATTCCAGAGGAGAAGTTAATTTACCCCGTACATCAACGATTTTAACGATATTAGCCGTCAAAAGTATGTCGAGATTTATTTGGCGTATTGTTTCTGATATGATCTTGATTGTTTGTTACTTGATAAGTTTAATACATTTATTGCATTTATATAATTAAAGAAATTCCTTGTTTTCTAAACTATGTGTGAACATTGTCGTATAAGCCGCGCAAACGAACCTCAGTTTGGAACCACAAACACCTCTTGTACTTTCTCCACAATGGCGTCTGGCCATGACTGGGCCTTACTTATTTGGACTTATTTATCCTCGCCGTTAATTATAAATTATTTGACGAGCATAAGTTACATGTTGATTAAAATGACTGAGCCTCACACCTCACCTTGTACATGACAACGAAGCAAACTGCAGCCACACCCACAATTCTGATCACCTCGGCTACTTACTTTTAGCAGAGTTGAAGATGATGTGAATGACGCACCTAACTCTACCCCACAGCACACACTCACACACACCCTCCGTGTCCGCCTTACCTCCCCGCAAACAGAAAACCACACACAGAGGGGCAGTGATTTTTTGTGACGGATGTAGGCAAATAGGTAAAGTTACAATATGATGTATTAGGGTTTCAAGTTTTAACCTGGTAAGACCTAAGATCAGCATAATTGTTGGTGACCTGCGCCAGTGGTTCTACCCAGACATTTGCCCCCCCCCCCCTCCCCTCAAACCAATAACTTACAGCTCACTAGATGTAGCTGGACTTCGCAAGTGGTACAAATATTTTGTAAGTGCGAAAGTAACAAATAAATAAGTTGCAAAAACGGGCGACTTTGAAACACGGATTTCCGGGATTGGAATCCTGGTTGCGCTATATTCGTCTGTAGCTTGTGACCTTACCACTGAAGTATTCATCGGTATATTCACACTTTAAACAAAGCAATATCGTTATACATATCGACACTAAATGAATGCAAAGATAAAACGCACACCAAGGACAGCCTCTCTAGAGGCACTCCAGAAAATTTACGATGTGAAATTATAAGGATTTGCAAACATATTAACACACAGGGGGTATGTGGTTTACATCGACTGATGTCATTTCATGCTGTCAGGTGGTTGTATTTGACCCCCAATGGAGTTGATCTTCTTTTCTTTCATTCCAATATTTGCTTTAGACGCTAATCTTGAATAAGCGTGACATTGCACAAATGGCAGCACAAACATATACACTAAATTAGGAAATTCGTACACGTAACATAGCAGACATAATAATTTGCGTTAACTTGTCTTTCGAAAGAGGACAGACGCATAGATTGTGGTTATTCTTTTCGACAGAAGTAAGAAATAAGAGAACCGGCCGCAATAGCTCAGGTGGTAGAGCGTCGGCTGCGGATCGGGATGTCGTGGGTTCAAACCCCGGTCGGTTCAAATTAAAGACTTTAAAGTTGGTAGTAGTGGCTTCCCTCCTAACGCTCGGGGCTAAAGGGACAGCATTACGCCTGACTCGTCGGTGTCAGTATAATAGACCGGCCGGGTTCAGTCCCTGGGCATCTTATAAGTGCCCCTGTGCTATAATGATAGAAATGTCGCTGCGCAGTATCGGCAAAAAAAGAGGCCGGCTAATCACAATCCCTAAGAAATAAGACTAAATTTCTTATCAGAAAGACAACAGAAATGGGTTGTTCTAAATTGTTTAAGAAAGTGGTCATAACCACAGATTAGTTTCGATAATTTGACTTCAGAAATGGAATGTATCTTTGAGCTGTCATAATTTGTTTTCTAAACAGGCTTTAGATACAAGTTGTAGTAATTTATCCTCACAAAAGATCAAAACCTAGAGCTGTGGTAATCTGTTTTCAAAAAGGGTGTTTACGAAGAGTTGTTGTAATTTGTCTTCAAAAAGGGACTTTACAACGAGTGGTATTTTGTCTTCTCAAAGACATTAACAACAAGTTGTGACAATTTGTCTTCTAAGGTACATTTACAATAAGATTTGGTAATTTGTTTTGCAAATACGGCCTTTTGTCTTCAAAAAAGGACCTTTACAACAAGCTATGGTAATTTGATTTTAAAAAGTTCCCAGACGACGAGAAGTCTTTTAAACAGGGTCATACAATAGAGTTGTGAATATATCTAAAAAGTTGTGATCATGTTAATTAAAGGAAATATACAAAAAAACATTTTTATACAACGCTTACTATCCCCACATCAAATGTATTTTCATGAAGTAACTTGAAAAAAATATATTCAATAAATGATTCCTAAAAATATTTTCTTTGACCACACTGTTTTTATTGTGCTCTTAATTAAATATTTAGTTTATATTGATAATATTTGCCTTGATGAAATTATTTAAACCCTGTTTATTATGAAACAAAGCATATTAAATTTAAACAAATAGGAAAAAACTCTGTTCAGAACGAAAGTAAAATTGATTCTTATAACTCTTTTTAAACTACCAGTTACAACTGAATGCATATTAAGTTATCTTAAAAAAAAATAAAACTCCCTGCTTGTTTGCATTGAGCAAATTATATGGTTAAACCCCTGTAGCATGTGTCGTTTGTAGTAGACAATAAACTTTTTTCAGTATAAGTCCGATAATCCAAAAGATCCACGTGAAAATCGGATAATTTTCTCGACACGTTTAAGCATATCGGAAATAAAGTTCATAAGAAAGTTTACGCCATTTAAGAAAAACGTTGACCGACTTTAACTTTCGCGTACCATAGAACCCCTTATAAATTACCTGCTAATAGCCCGAATACTGCCTGGCGCAATACGATGCGTCTTATTATTAACAGTTTGTGATAGCGATGCATATTTCAAACATAAAAGCATAATTTATGTAACGGATATTTATTCGGAAGCTTAACACAAGGAGGACAAGTGCATTCTTTGCATTCCGACGAAGGTTTTCAATTCACGATAAAATCATAAAGGTGTACGGTCCAGAAATTTTAAAGCTATTAGCTTCTTTTCCTCGTTGGGCTTTGTTGATGACGCTGCAGTTTGATCTAAAAGCATGTCTAATCTGTGTTTTATTAAGCAAGTCGCCACACTTTTGCAATAATAATTTTGTACGAAAAGGTGATGCTATTTTCATGTTAATAATTACCAAATTTAGCAAAAATTCGTCATTTTTATGTTCATTTTGATTGACTGTTTAAGTCTCATTAACAAAATGAAACTCTTTAACTTGTACGGCAACGTTGAAGGGACATTCTTTGTCGGCCGCTTACATAGTCAATTTCTCTAAAATACAACTAAATAATTCTTTAAAATAGTTGCACCTTATACGGGTTGTAGTTAAAGGAATTATGATTAATTCTAATCTATTTTCTGTACTTCTTGGTGAAAATTACACTTGCATTTAAACGGCTTTATATTATCAAGAAATTCAGTGAATGGAAAAAAAGAAAGTTTTTATTGTTAGCAACTGTTCAAAATGATTTTTATAACAGGTTTCTTAAAGCAGTACAAGTAAAAGCCAATGAAATCAACTTGAACAGTCTATCATGTAATAAAATAAACATTTAAACGGAAACGTCTTAAAATGGAGAATGGGAAAATATGAAAGGATCATATAAGAGTTATTGCAGATTTGCAAATCTGAACTGCCTCTAGACAGTCATAAAGAGTAAGTGTAAAAGCGACCAAAGCACAGAGTGGAGACATTGTACACAAAAAGAAAAAACAACAGGCACCGCCTTGGAACGGTCAGTTGGCAAAAGGACCGACTGGGGTCCTTAAACGTTGTAGAGTTCTCCAACCTCGCACTTCCTAAAGTTGTTTCTCTCTGTCTCTGTCTGTCTGTCTGTCTCTGTCTGTCTCTGTCTCTGTCTGTCTGTCTGTCTGTCTGTCTGTCTGTCTCTGTCTGTCTCTCTGTCTCTCTGTCTCTGTCTCTCTCTCTCTCTCTCTCTCTCTCTCTCTCTCTCTCTCTCTCTCTCTCTCTCTCAGAAACAGTGTTAATAAAATAACACATCAAAGTGAGACAACTTACAGGTATCACCTGCATCAACTTATAAAAATATTGTATTTATACAAAGAAGGTTAAATTTCGAAGTGGTGTCACTAAAAGCCTATTTGGAATTTGTCTCCTCTCTTGTTTGCTTCCACTACAACATTTAATAAAAACAAACAATGCAAACACTACAGTTACTGGCCCTTATATCGTTCCATAAAATTTTCGTTAAAAAGCTGATTTACCGTTTCTTTTTTAAAAGCTTCTCCAATTACTTAAAAGCTAATAAAATTTCGCGGTAGACGGAACTTAGGAAAAGACATCGTTCTTGTTAAAGTGCGTTATGTAATACATATGTCTAGGTCATTGACCTCACAATTTGTACTTTTAATCCCAAAAAATGTCTTGACCCATTTATACAGTTTTAAGCCTTTAATAAAACACCTGCAAAGTTTGGGGTGAAATTGAGTGCACATTATGCCATAATATGTAAATATTTAATTGTTAATTAGTTAATTCTCCCACATTTGGATGACAGTTATATTTTATGCTTAGTTTCTCTATTTTGAGCACATATTTTATCACGCAGGTTGTAATGATGAGGTAATATGTAACACTTATACTTACATCTAGTCCCTTCTATTATGTGTGCACTGTATTTCATAGGTTAAATTGTTAATTAAAGGAAAACATTGATTTGACTAGTTATGTTTCAATAATCCTGTTAGGCAAGTTAAAATCATATTAAGGTTACAGTTTTAACTTTATTCTGGGTACTTAACGTGGCCTGAAAACTGATTCAATTAACGCGTTTTAAATACCACGTTGTATACATAGCATACATGTGTGGGCCACTTGTACGCTGTAACTAAGGTACGTGCATTTATATGAAGAATACGACTAAAAAAGGTAATCGCTAAGACATTTTGTTTCGCAACGATACCAGACTTATTTAAACTTTTTTCTAAATATAACACCTTTTTTGCGCGGGATAAAGAAAAGGAGTGCGTATTATTTGTTGCAGAAATTATGTTGCAAAATTCACAAACATAAAAAAAACGGAATCCTAACATTGTCAAGCGAAAATTGATTGCAAACAATTGGTTAAGTTGATTAACCATTGCATCAAAGGGAGGGTCGGGTTTTAGCGAAAAACAAGATCAAGAAATTAATTTTCGTAATAGAAATAGGAACATTTTGCTGCTTACGCCGCACTAAAGTCTGGATACCGCATTCTTTGTACTCTGGAGGTGGGATGTTTACGAAATTCGTAGTCATTAAGTCTTGCGAATTATAATCACAGTTGGATCTCGTTTAAAAAAGACTGGACAAATGCTTTAAAGATTTTACCCTTCTAAGTGATTTTAACTGTGTGACCCTGTCCTGTGTTTTATCTATACTAGGTAGAACTACTTTCTTTCGCGCAAGAGACAGTAATTGTCCTAAGTAGGTAGGCGGCTTCCTGTGTACAACACTAAATGTATTTCTCCCCGTATAAGAGCACGAACATGCTAAAAACAGTAAAATAGATCCTTTGATCTTAATTTACCTAGCTTGCAGTAAAACGGAACGACCGATCCAAATGGGCGCATTAACTTTAACTTTGTCAATTATTTGATTAAAAAATAAAAAAAAATCAAATTAATGGAGGGATGTAGTTGTACTGACTAAACCTTCATCGTTAGATTGCAACTAGTCAGTTTGACATTTAAATGTGTTTTTGAATAAACCGACTTCTTTAAAAATATAAATTTAACACTCTGTTCGTTGGTTCCTGTAGAACTTATCAAAATAAATATCAATTTAAAAGGCAAATGCAGTTTAGATTACCGTTTAATAGTGCATTCGTTTTAATCTATACAATTTTGTTTACGGTAGGAAACCTTTGAGAAAGTTTTCTTATCCAATAAAGCATAGTTTATACCTTCGAACTAAAATGAACTTGATTAGGCTGTAGTGAACACTTTCAGAAAATGATAAGAGTTGAAATAAGTAATACAAACGCACAATGCACTCTTATTCATTCGAACATCGCATGTTACCTGTTGGAGCGCGAGCTAAATATATATATGCTCGCGCTATTTATATATATTTATATATATATTAGTGTTAGAAAAATACGTTATATGAAAAACGCATGTTTGTGAAATATTTGCAGCGATAATTAATTTCAGTTTCCGCTTTTTAACCAGGGCGTACTAGTTTTATTACTCTATAATTCTAATCTACTCAGCTCCAAACTTTCGTTAAACTTAACTTTTGATATATATTCTTAATTTAATAGTTTGAAACCCTTAACATTTTTTTTCAGATAGTGTGGAGTGAATTTTCCTAATAGTTCATTAACCAGACAGCTTGACCGCAAGATTTGTCATTCTTCTAACATAAATGGGACAATTAAAGGAAAATCATCGTGGTATGTGGTATTACATTGTGACGTCAAGTTGACAAGTTTTTTACGCGTATTTTCAACAATAGGCTCACGTCGTGGGCGGAAGATTACAGCGTATATGTTGAGGCGCAAGCTGGTTTCTGTGAAAAACATGGGGACTGTGGAAAATATCTGTTTTAAATGGCGTGACCCGCTTGAACAAAATAAGAAAGTATTTTTAGCATGGACTGATTATAGACGTGCGACTTTGTGTCACGAGATAACATTAGGTTTTAAATGTTATAATAAGGCATTAGGGAGAGAATATATATATTTCATTCAGCCAATGTAAACATGTTTTATATCACAAGTTAAGTACAGGAATAGTATCCTCAAAGCTTATTCAGAGTAGGGATAACTCCAGGCGAGTGTTTATCATCGTTTTTTTATTTATATACACTAATGGGAAAGAGATTATATAATCAAGTTAAGATATCCTGGTGTGAAATAAAAAATGGTTAAAATTTAAGATTTATTCATGTATGTTTATTTATTCTCGGAATTGGAATATTTACAAACAGGGTTTAATATACGTAAGAAATATTGTATCCGTTCGACAATAAGTTTTTTTTTTGAAAAGGTGGTAGAAAAAGTGCGTTTCGTGCAAGGCGAGAAAGAGTTTGAAATTGTTAGTAGATGTTGCTACTTAGACCTTAGTTTTACAACAGGCTGAGAAATGCATGCGAAGAACACGCGTCAAAGGTAAAGTTGCTACTAAAGCGACATATATAACTACACATGTCAACTAAATATATGACACACATTTACTTTTACAATTAAACCATTAATCGGTCTTCTTTGACAAATTAATTAGACACATTTTCGATTTTAAAGAATACTTAGACATCTCTTAGCTTGACTTAATTCATGAAAACGTTTTAATTCTTATTTCTAAAAATATATTTCCAGATTAAACAAAATCTTAGTTCAAGTCTGAAATAATGACTATGATTCTTTATAAATGCGACCCTTAATTCTTATTTCATCAGCAAAGTCCTGACACATATATTTGAGTTGAGCATAATTGTTATTTGATTGATACTAACAGACCATGTTGGAGGTGGGAGCGCTTCGCAAACAAGGTTTAAGCACCCCAGTCGGTCCTTTTGCCGACTGACCGTTTCAAGGCGGTAACAGCTGGTTTTTCTTTTTGTATGTTATGTCTCGTCTCTGTGTTTTTTCACATTTACCCTTACCCTGTTTGCCTAGAGGAAGTTAAGATGAAAATATCTGTGCTAATTTTGTTGGACCATGTGCATAATATAGGCGCGTAAGATTATTAACATACATAAGGATCTAAACAGTTTTCTAGATGTATATAAGAGTATGACAATGCATCTAAAAATTAAGAAACAAACATGATAATTTAGAAGATATGCACAGATATATGCACATATATGCATAAATGCACATATGTGTATATATTTGTCAATATACCGGACCTGGTTAAGCAGTTCCTGGGTACGGGTGGCTGCGGGTTCAAACCCAGGCAGCATCATACTAATGTTATTATATTGGTAATGAAAAAAAAAAATCCCGTCCATATCTCGCTTATCGTAGACGCTTAACCAAAAATTAACGTACTTCTTCGACTGTTTACACCGGTATCAGGATAATGGTACTGGATGCGGCATAATGCAAGGTGGTCACGGAATACTGGACACAGTGAAGGCAGCACTGAATCTAATCAAGTGGACACCGTCTTTGGTGAACTTAAAGTTTGTCGGTACTCGTTAAACTAAAAGAAATTGTAACAACTATTTAAATGAAGAATCGAATAAAAACTATTTAGACATGAAGTTATTTCGATTCTGATACTTTCCTATTTGACTAATTCGATTATGTGAACAACCATATCTACTTCCAAATACATCTTGTTTTCACACTTGCGTCCGACATTTTATTAAACAATCAATAAAATTCAATTACTTGTACTAATGCAATATTTTAAAAGATATATGGCATTCGTCCACGATGCTTTGTAATTTATCCATGACTCATGATCACAAGTTCACCATGACTCGTTTCCAATCTTATATTTATAAAACCACAACCTGGTTCCACCCCAAGTTGGCTGCAAACCCTCTCTCGGGTCTTGTATGTCGCTTTAAATCACGGCTAATGTCCAATTTAGACCGACTAGGCTAAGTTTAGCTGACACGAGCCAAATTTACTCTCGTTATCTTAACAAGTTTGCACCCAGTTTTGGGTTTACATCGCTTCTAAATGAGAATGAACCGTCCCTCCTAAATACGAACGCGTGTTAAGTGTTTAAAGGTAGTATCCGGCAATTTCTCAAAATCAAAGAAAATTTAATGAAAGCATTTAAGGTTTGCTTTGGAATGGTTTCAGAATCTACCCATGTTTTGGAATGGTTTCTGGCCCTTCCCAAACTTTGGAATGGTTTCAGGCCCTTCCCATGCTTTGGAATGGTTTTAGGCCGTTCCAAGGCTTTGGAATGGTTCCAGGCCCTTCCCTGGCTTTGGGAAGGGTTTGAGGCCCTTCCCAGGCTTTGGGATGGTTTCAGGCCCTTCCCATGCTTTGGAATGGTTTCAGGCCCTTCCCAGGCTTTGGAATGGTTTCAGGCCCTTCCCATGCTTTGGGGTGGCTTCAGGCCCTTCCCATGCTTTAGAGTGGTTTCAGGCCCTTCCCATGCTTTGGAATGGTTTCAGGCCCTTCCCAGGCTTTGGGATGGTTTCAGGCCCTTCCCATGCTTTGAAATGGTTTGAGGCCCTTCCCATGCTTTGGAATGGTTTCAGGCCCTTCCCATGCTTTGGAATGGTTTCAGGCCCTTCCCAGGCTTTGGAATGATTTCATGCCCTTCCTATGCTTTGGAATGGTTTCAGGCCCTTCCCATGCTTTGGAATGGTTTCAGGCCCTTCCCAGGCTTTGGAATGGTTTCCGGCCCTTCCCATGCTTTGAAATGGTTTTAGGCCCTTCCCAGGCTTTGGAATGGTTTCAGGCCCTTCCCATGCTTTGGAATGGTTTTAGGCCCTTCCCATGCTTTGGAATGGTTTCAGGCCCTTCCTACGCCTTGGAATGGTTTCAGGCCCTTCCCATGCTTTGGAATGGTTTCAGGCCCTTCCTATGCTTTGGAATGGTTTCAGGCCCTTCCCATAACCTTGTCTTTAGCTATGTTTATAATGTTTATAAAGTTTCGACACATATTACACACAAACTATACATTTTTATGGCTGTATCGTTAACAACATATTGCAACATATATGGAAACACAAAGCAGGTTACGTATAAAGTGCCCTCGCTCTTTTTCAAAAGTGAATGATATAAATGTAGTTGTAATCGTTGTTGTTTTTACGCATATAAATGAGCATATTTTCAAACATAGCCGAACTTTGCCGGTATGTTATGCCGAGAACATGTCAAGCTGACTTTAAAAAACGAAAGTTGAAAGATTAAACGGTTGCCTTGTTGAAGTTCCCGTTAGTTATATTAAGGTTATTCCTAATTATGTTAGCTCCTGATGCAGGTGCTTGCTGTTAGTTTTGTCACTTTGATGAGATATTTTTATGTACACCGTTTGCTTGTGAGGAACAACCATTCCGAGAAGTGCAAAGGTTTAAGCCTCCCAGTCGGTGTAGTTGCCGACTGGCCGTTCCAAGGCGGTAAATGCTGGTTTTTCCATTTGTTGGTAATATCTCGTCTCCGTGATTTTCTTTTCACTTTTACATTGACCCTGTATATGACTAGATGTGGTAGTAGTTTAAATGTTACTATCTGTGGTAATCCTCACATGAACTTTTCTTATTTTCATATTGCAATTACAAATTTCTAAACGACGTTAATTATTTAGGTTATGCTTGTAAACGTTTAAAAGAAATGTTTAAACACTGGAAAATAACTTATAATAATAAAATTTTATATGGGTCGTCCTACAAATAAAAAAAATGTGGTCATTGTCATTTAGACCCCGTCTGTGCGGTGTCGTCTCTTTAAGGAAATTAAAGGAGCGATAAGAATAAGTGCTGAACACATTATTTCTTTGATCTTAGTTTCGAAATTTGAAGCATAGAAATGTTAGAAGTTGTAGAAGAAATTTACATAAATACCATACATTTATCTATGCATGTTATCCTCTTGAAACATCTTTTTTGTTCTGCACTGCAATTGATCAGTAAATAAATATATTAAAAAACAATTAAAATCTAAATTAAATATTTTATACGTAGACATTGGTGCTAGCTAAGGTGGGTTTAGCACGAATTCGGGCAAGTAAGGTACATGTATTTTGATTTTTTTTGTCATGTCTCGTTTTAATTGGGGACTAAGGTGGAAGGAATGTGGTATTCCAAATGGAAAGAAAATTTCATGGGAACACTAGAATGAGAATAGTCTCCATGATCCAAACTGGTTCTTTATTCGAAGCAAACATTTAAAGCGAATAATTTCACACAACAAAACAGATTGCTAAAACGCTCGTTCAGGACAACAGCAAATGCACTAAAGTAGTATGCAATTAATAAACATAAATGAGAAATAATGAACCTCAAAATATCCATCAACCTCAATCGTTTACTATATATGTATCATCGTATAAGCTCTAGGGATGGATCATGCGCGTTGGGAATAGGGATGCACCCCCCCCCCCCCCCCCCATATATATATATGTAGTATTTACTGCAATAAAGTTTAATGAATCCACCCTCCTCGACCAACACCAACTTTGTCTGGATCCGCCCCTGACTAGTTCAAGCTATTACCAATGAAAACTTGCCATTAATGTTGCTGTAACCACTAGATCTCTGTCACTCACTAATTCTTTTACCAGTTCGCAACGATTGTAATATATCTATGCTTGAACGTTTGAAATGCCATGATATACTGTGTTACAGCTGAAGTTACAGGAGCGAATTCAGACTGACATTATTTCTTATCAATTTGGGTCCGTAAAACAGGTCAGAGCGAAAGCTGACAAGTTGTGAATTCGTCTTTGATGTGTTTGAACAGCTGCTGTATTTAAAGGATGCGGATCAGTCTTCTTAAAGTTATATATGGTTTGGAAATTCATCATCAAATTTGGTGCAAATAACGTTTCAGATGCAGTATATGGCATATATAATGACTATGTTTGTCCAGAGTTGTTAGCATTATTTCAAATGAGTCACTAAAAACATAAAATTAATAAAATCTTTTAGCACAGGGGAGTCATAAAAGATTTTAAATTATTCGGTCGAATCCTGAAACGTTCCGATCAGTTACGTAAGCGTTCGTATTATAATCTCGTGACCCGCATTTACTTTCGTTTGTGAAATGTAATTCGTAAATAACAATGGCGGACGAAGGAAGTCCGACTCGAAAAAAGATCATACAGGCTAACACACAGTATTTAACGACAGATAAAGGCCCATTACGAAGCCATACATATTTAAAAAAATTAAAATGCCATCTTAAGAAAGACACTTTGGCCACAGACAGTAATATCATTGAACTGGGTAGAGTTTAATTTAGAAGTTAGCTTGTTATCTTAACACATTGTATAATACTTACATGCATTTTGCAAGATTAAATATACATATTTGTATATATATTTTAATGTGTACTTGCTCATCCTCTGTCTTTTCCAGCAATACTGATTGTAATTGTAAAGAAATATGTAAATATAGTTATAAAAAACACCTTACCGTTGACCGATTGTAAAGCGATTATTTTCTCAAAACTGTTAAATATTTTCCTCTGTTTTAAATCATTTTGCTTTCTTACAATACGTAGTTACAATGCTTCTTTAAAACAATAACATTAGGCTCACATATACCAGGCTTCTATTAGATTCATTGTTTTGTTATGCTGGCAAATATTTTCCAAAGTACACCATAAAAAATGACACACATTATTACCTCAAAATTGACCCATTTAGTCACGTTTCACAAATTCACAGCACTTAAACCTTACAACAGTTATCTGTATACGTCTGGTAACAATGAGGGCAACTGCAACATCACAGACATACAGCCATCCATAACATATAACAATTGCCATGATCTTGATCACCTGCCTATGTAATAAACTTTTTAATGCTGCTTACTCTACTTGATACAAACAGCGAATATACCCACATTATAGCGATGTTAGTCCTTCCCTATGCTAAAGACTATGTACTACAAATTCTTCAATTATTCAGTACTGGATCTACTCAGAAAGTATAGACAGTCTAGAGGGATTCATATGAGTTGAACTAACGGTTTCCCTATCGGCTCTAAAATACATAGTTTTGAACAGAAAAATATAGCTGTGCTGAGTTTTGATATAATTTAAAATGCATGTTAAAGGCCGAGTATTTAATCGGAGTTCAATGGATAATTTAATACATACAAATAGTTATAGCCGCATGTATTCGTTGTTACTTATACAACTCTTGACTTGAAAAAACAAGTTTACACCATTTACTGGTTTAAAACGCGTTTTTCGATTGTTTACAAAATACCTAAAGGAGTATTTTTGCCATGGCTCATAAGGTCACGTGACTTTCACTTTACAGATAAATAACAAAATGGCGGAGACTAGTGACAGTCCTAGGTTTGTACTGACAGTTCAGTAGCAATCGTCAAGTGACGTTTCAAAAACGCTTTGCAAAATTCGCGCTGAATCTAAAATAAGCACTAAAAGACTACGAAGCTTTAAAATAAAAACACCTTTTGTAAAATAGTAATTTTAGTAAAGCAGAATATTTCCTCGCGCCACAAGCTAACATTCAGTAAGTTTAATCGTTAAAACCGTTCCTGTGCAATATGATTAACATGATATTAATCTTTACGGTTGTTTGAAATTTATGTTTTTCGGTATATGGGTCAAAGACACCACATTCTGTTGAACTGTTGGGCATACCTTTCAAAATATTAGACGGCAATGTCAAAAATGATGTATCAAAACTGAACCAATTTAGCCTCGTTAACATCTTTTCCACCATAAAACAGATTTATAGATTATGGTTCATAGCAACTATGTCATATGTGACGCAAGCCTTAAACGAAGCTTGCAAACACTGACAACGAATAAAACACTTGTCTAAAAGCATTGTACATTTTCAAGACACCTGTAAATTTTGGTAAAAAACGAATATGATAAATGTATGAATTAGTAAACAATGATTTATTTATTAATTTCATCTGCTATATATAAATATATTATATATGTGATATATAATATAATATAATCTGATAATATAACATAATATAGTAAATATAATATAATATAATATAATATAAAATAATATAATATAATATATATTTATACTCATTTATTTAAATGATTTTTTAAAGTAAAATTTCGGACAGTAGTTTTTAGCGAATATAACGAATATAACCTAACCTGCTAATAAAGCTAGGTTTTCAGTCAAGTACTGGTACGTTAATATTGTTTAAATTTACTAATACATGCTGGTCAATATTGCACCAGCAATTGGTTATTATATTATAAGTTCATTTCATTCAAAGTTAAAACATGCCACTGGACCAGAAATTATTATATTTGTTCATTAATTCGGTTGGGCATTTTCTATACTTTTACATAAATATGAATCAAGCAATATTTCAAATAGGTAATATGCAAAATGGATGCGTTTTTCTAATGTAAAGTGAAATATCCTATGCTTGTGTAAACTCCTTCACCGCTATGGTAATCTTCTGATCCAAGCTAGTGCTGTCACAATCATCCAATCTGAGATAAGATCAACAATAATTGCATTGTAATTAAGAATTGTCTATTGTTTATAACTTACAGTAAACACTTACATAATACCACACACAGTAACATTTTAATCTGAAACAGGGTCAACCAGCGTGGAACTATACGTATAATTTCTCTAACTATACCAGTACCATGTTAACTACTTATATATGTCGTGGCTCGGATTTTGACCCTGGGTTTCCCATAACTGGAGCCCAAGTTCTGTCGACTACGTTACCAGATCAGAGCCAGTTCCTCGTTTATCTAAACAGAACATATGTAAATATATTTAAATAAATGAGTTTTTGTCGAGAAAAAAACTTAATATTAGTACATTCGATTCTTAACAACTATGAAAAATATCATATTTGTCACAGTTATCAAACTCGCATGGCGCGGTTTCTTTAACAAACGACATCTTACTCTCTGTCTGACTCTGATCCTCTGATTTGCATTCCAGCATTAAGTATGCACATAGGTAACTGGGGTCATTGCACATATAAATGCATTTGCCAATAACCATTAACTTCATTGCTTTGCTGTCGACCTCTTTAAACATATATATTAATCAACACACAACTCATAATCTTATGCAATATAAATCCAATGACAATTAAATGTATATAACACAAGATAAAACATATACTGTTTAGTTAAAATACTGACTTCCATAAAACAAATTGAATATGCTTTAATAGATGTATGTAAATCATTTGATTCAGTATAGAAAAAGTTGGGAGGCGGCAAAAGCAATATTATTTCAGACAACGTTTAAAAGGCTATATTTATAACATGTACAAATTGTTAAATCATGTATCGAAGAACATGATGCCACTAAAGACAAGGAAAATTAACTGAATTATTGACAATTAAAGCATTGCAGCATTGGAGTCAGGCTAGGAACATACCTTTCAGCTTTACTAATCCATCTGTTTTCTTATTGATCCAGGCGATTTTTGTTAAACAAGTAAAAAAACAAAAATCATCAACAACTGCATTCCAGACAAATTACGATATGCTCAAATATCGACACTTTTGTATGCAGACGTCTGTAATATAAGCTTATTCTTACACAAATGTGTTGATGATCTTTCAACCTACGGTGAAACTTGGAAGATGAATATCTATGTGCAAAAAAGTAGTGACTTTTTCGAATACTCGACATAAGATATCTCAATTTCAAATCAAATACTTGGAAATAGTCTAGAACTATTGGACTGCTACAAATATTTATGAATCTACTTTGCAAAGCAAGACAGAAATAAAAAAAGACATAGTACAAACAAACCTTATTGACCAATACAAAACAAAAATGTGCATGCCTTACTTCAAAACTCTCCAAAGGGAATACATATTCACATCTTCAAAGAAAGTATCTGCAATATTTGCTGCACTAAAACAACGAAAAGTTAGTAACAACGTATAAATTATAGACCAGCTAACCATCACCTGAGCACTGCATCTGAACGTAAGAAAAATTAGACATCAACGTCGAAAATGTCAACTTATTTATACAAACGATATACGCAACGAAAAACACTATTTACACCATTTACATTTAAACCCAGTTTATAACTCAGATGTATATGCATTCCAAGTTACTTAAACACCCAAATATCACTTCATTAACGAAACTGTTAATTAACCACGATATCAAAATTCTAAGCAATTGATGTTGTAAGTAAGAGAATAAGGTTCTTCTAACTCTCACACCCTGTTTAAACAAGGTCAAAGTTTTGTTTTAATTTAGATCATAGGACTTTGCCATATATATTCTTATTCACGATCACAACAATGTTACCCCTGCGTGTTAACTTATGCCTCATTGTCGCAACTCTGGAAAGCAGGACTTTTTATGGAATTATGGGACAGCTCTAGTTTTGTAATTAAGAAACTGATGTAGCAGGTTTTGGATTCAGAAATCGCCAGATGTTTGCGAAATATCTTGTTCCAAAGATATATGTGCATTCCAAGGGTTAGAGAGCAGCATGTACTGCGGTCAATAACAAGAATTCCCAGGTCTCAACATAGCAATGTCTTTGTATGTTGTTGTTGGCACCACTCTAGAGAACTGTGCCTCTTATGCTATCTTATGGGAATGATTGTGTAGCAAGCAATAACAGGAAATCGTTTTGCGTTTTTTACAGTGTAGCCTGTAATTAAAAAAGGTGGCAGACATTAATACGAAATCGCAGCGGTTTGGCGAGGTCTTGTTTGACTAAAGAAACCAAGTATGCCGATGTTAACAATGCAGCTTGCAATTACAGGTGTAGCAGACAACAAGAAAGACAGCAACGTAGCAGATAACCTAGGTACCATCAGACTTGCTGTTCCTTACTCTCACATATGTATGTTATACATTGACAGTGTAAGACAGAGATAGGTGTCCTGAATAATCATCCTCTTTTTTCAAGAGCATGCTGTCTGTGGAGCTTTGATTGTCTCACATCCGTACGCTTTCGTGAATTTGATCTGTTAAAAGAATCGTATTTGACGGGAGAAACAGCGCAGCTGGCAATGACAAACATATCAATGTAGCAGACAACAACGACGAAACCACACAGGCAGGCAATACAACACTAATTTTGAAAAACAATCAAAGTTTAAATGACATTGGCATATTTATCGTCATTAATCGTTTAGTATACATGCATCTTAAATAAGGAAAAGGAATGATAATACTTTTCATTGCGACCGTAAAAAAAGTTGCCATTCATTTATTTTCTGTCAGCGATTTCTCTCTGCTGAGCACACATTTCAAAGTTGTTTCTTGTTTATCTATTTTATCCTCTTAACACCACACGTAACCATATCCGGTAAACCATAAAATTGACACGACGATGATTTTCTTCAGAAATATGTCCTGGATAATGGAAACAGGCAACCGATGTCATTAAATGTACACATATTTAAGATAACCGTGCTTACAAATGATGTCAAACAATGTATGTATGGAGCTTTATCTGGGCATTTAATCAAAATGTATCAGGACCAACGCCCGTAATGATTCATTTTGGATGACCCCCGTCAAATATCTAGGTGTTTGTAAAGATGTTTAGTGTTTTGTATTTGCATGATGGGGTTTGTATTAAAAGCAGACCTGAATAACACGGTACTTTGTGGTGAATATGTGTTACAGCGCACTTAATGGCTAACTAAAATATAATTACTGATTTCTTGTTCATAAAATAACATGTGTTCGTTGAAATCTTGTGTTGTCTATTTTTTTGTCTGATAGCTTACCCACGGGCGCTTAATGGATAAGTTGAGTCAAGCAGAGAAAAATGCCGGGAGGGGTGCGGGGACAGAAGAGGGTGAGAGGTATTATAATAAAAAAGTAATATAATGTTGTATTGTCAGACAGAAAGTGTGTACACCAGGACTAACCTGGCATTTATTTTCTAACTGTTCAGCGATAAATAGATAAAATGAGTCAATGGAGCAAGAGGAATACTGTGTATTATAATACCATTTGCTATGGTGAGACTTGATGCCAAGTATCACGTTCATGTCCGCTGACGTAAATTATATGCCAATTTTGGTTTTACAAAAGTATTCGAGCCATTGCAAATTAAAAAAGAAACACGTTTTATACAATGATATTTTTTAAAAGTATATATAAAATCTGAAATTTCATACGCACTCGTTGAAAGATTTGTAAATTAGCTTGAAGTCACTGGAAGGCTAAGGAAGCTAAATGTTAGTAGAGACTGGTGCAGATAGACCAGTATACACTGACGTAAAAATGTAACCTCTGGCGATTGATTAAACATAGACCGATACTGATTTAGAGGTGGTTACCGACAAAGGGGGTATCCGACAAAGGTGATATCCGACAAAGGTGGTATCCGACAAAGGTGATATCCGACAAAGGTGGTATCCGACAAAGGTGGTATCCGACAAAGGTGGTATCCAACAGCTTGGTCCGATGTTTCTCTCTTGTGCAACCAAATAAATTATTGTTACCTGAGAAGCTCCCGCGAAATGCTGATTATTGGTGCCCTACATCCAAGTGAAAAGTGAAGTATAACCCCACACCAATCGTAACAACTCGGCCATTTCCGTAACTTTCGGACTTTCGGAAAATAACCTCGTAAACCATTGTAGTGATACAACCATCTATTTATAAATTCAGTGATATGGTCGGTTGTAATTCGGCTACGTTTGTTTAAATATGGCGACCTTCGAAGAATGTGTGTCTTTTGCTGTTGAAAAAATAAATTTAAAACACACTCTGAAAGCTGAACAATTGAAGACTTTACATCACGTGTATGACCAGGGACGGACTACTTTCTCTGCATATGATTCCCGAGGTCTGTTTCCGAAGAAATCGCCGAGGGGTCCCGATTGACCCCACACTTGTCAATGCAAAAAAAAAAAAAGACTTGCCTATCTACGCCACGTTGCACTGTTACATGTAGCTAGTTTTACAACAGAGAAAACCACGTGGCCACTTATTTTTGAGATCGCGTTACATCATTCTGACGTTGTTATCTATTTTAGCTTAAATCCACATCTTGCTTAGTTGTAGACTGAAATAAAGGAATATTTAAAGCGATCTATTTCACCATTTGTATGGATAAGCAACTGAGGAAGCGTTATGAAAAGCTTTAAGTGGTTATGCCCAAAACTCCCCGGAAAAGGGGCAAATGTTGTTAAATGTATAAGATATCGACAAACTGTTGAATACCACCTTTAATGCAAGGTTATAATCAAGTACTTCAGGATATTAAAACATACAAGGTAGTTGAAACTTGCATCTACATTGATTAAAGCGGTTTAGTCATAGTTTAGCGAATAAATACGACACACAACATCACAGCAGCTGAACTGCGTTTTATTTAAATAATTGTGTTACTGTCGAGCCAAAGAGTATTCTATTTATGACTAATGTATACACATATTGCATATTCCCGCATGCATGGTTTTGGAGAGATACTTCGTCTTTAAAGTTCACAAAGCCAAAATTACTGTAAACCATTGCAACGCTTTTGGACCTCCCAACCTTAAGAAATTACAAAATTATTTAGGAGATTACATATTATGTACTAATCAGGTATTGTATTTAAATCCATATTTGATAATGGTTGAACACTGTGTTTGCTTTATAAGCAATATAAAACTACAGATTACAGCAAACGTCACACGGTACACATTGGAGGGCACAATTATTTTATTTAAATAACAATAACTAGTTATCTATGTATAGTTAATTATATTCAAAGGGTAATATCACGATTATATTGTCTGTATTTTTTGTCTACTCCAATTATGTTCAAATTTAGAGTCAGGGCCAGGGACCAAGGTAAATATAACTTAACAATTAATACCAGCGCGTTCCATAGATAGACATTAAACTACCGTAACATGTATAAGGCATGTGTCGTTTTAATTCATACGGTCGGTCTAGCCCTCAAATGTAGTAGGTATGTAGGTATACAATATGGTTTAATAGACAGAACGTCTATTTGTCTCCAGTAGTTAAATGTTGTAAAATTGTTAACCCTTGTTACTCCGCTATGTGTCTATCACCTATGCCACTACTTACGTACGTTTTTACGCCTACAAGCAAAGGTTCCTCGGTAATACCTTAGGGACCTCGCAACAAAAGGTACAGATGGTGATCAGATCAGATAACACCCTCCTGGAGCTACCACACCAGCTATGTTGCTGATTAACTCTCATTTAGCAGGATCAGAGTTTAACATTTTTTTGGCATTGTGTCATTTTTATGTTCGTATACGGCGTGAAAATCTTAGGAATTAATTCACTATTTATCAACTCTAGAGTGGTGGTTTTAGCTTTCGTTGATAGATATAGACGATATGCAGGAATGTAGGCATGTATTTCGCTATCTGAATGTCTAACCCCACACATGTATAAAGTGAACAAGAAACGATATAGATATAATACTTCCCTTACCTTTAATACATTCAACCCTCGCCGCTGTTGAAACTATATTAAGGTCCAATTTGTCGTTGACACACACACTGTTAATCCACGAAAGTTATTTCAATTATCCGATCCGGATCTCTTTCCCTCCTTCTTTTCTCTTTCTATTATCTTTATCTGTATTGTCTGTCCTTTCTTTCTTGTAAATAATTAAAAGACAGCACACATAACATGGCATAGAACAACGTCTGGTGAATGACCTTAAGACCGTTGTGACATTTTTTCTAGGTCTCAGTAACCACTTTCATGTCAGCCTATCCGCCCCGTGTATGTACAGGAGCAAGAGTTGTTACGAGATGAACGTTTTTGTACGTTGAAGATGCGTTAACATCTTCACTATAAGCCATCGAGTCGCCTTTCAGGTTCGGTTTAACAGCTGCTATTTAAATGACAATAAAATCTGCGTCGGCCACTACTACTTTTGTAAAATGCAGCGAGCGGGGTTATAGAGAGGGAGATGGAGTTGGAGGCGGGCCTTAAAAAAGGGGACAGTGTTTATCGAGAAAATCCCATTGCTGGCGCGTATCAGGCATTTTAAAATTAGGGATGCATTTTTTTTGTGAGTAGAAAAAAATAATGAGGGCTGGGGTGGAACACGGGGGGTTGCCTTCTCCCTGATAGAAGTTAAAAAAGTCAAAGATATTTTTTTCAAATTCCTGCATTGTGAATAATCCGTGCTATTAAGAGGTAGAATGACAAGAAACGTGACAGAAACAGACTAAAGCGTCTGATATCAATCCCCGTATGTGGAGATAATTGATCTTCATACAAGTCGATCATTCACAGTTGTAAGATAGCATTTTCCCCTATTTCATGTTTGTCTAATAAATGCATGAAATCATGAAACAGTTAGAAATTTCGTGGAGGCGACCTGCCCCGTGGGCCCCAGATCCTACGCGCATACCGGGAATTTCCGAGTCTAGGGAGAAAGCGAGTCAGAGGGGTTTCTGCATAAATTATGTACACAAGCTCTCCTTTCTTCTGCAATCTTATTATGTCCCGCATTGTTCAAACGAGACAAAATGCAAACTATAGAGACTTGAGAGAAAAATGTGCAGTTTTAAAAGTAAACTAAGGGATAGCGATTGATGCTTTGCTACGGTATCTTCCAATAGTAATGTCAAGATGGGAACGTTTTTTGGTAGAAAACCTGCAGATGAAGATATAAAGGTTGAGAGAGGGAAGATATACAAACAAGTTCATCATCATCATCATCATCATCATCATCATCATCATCATCATCATCATCATCATTATCATCATCATCATCACCATCATCACCATCATCATCAATCATCATCATCATCGACAACAACAACAACATCATTATCCTCCTCCTCCTCCTCTTCATCATCATCATTATCATCATCAACAACAACACCATCATCATCATCATCATCATCATCTCTATAATCATCAGCAGCATAAACTTCGGCAACAACATCCCTATTATCAACACCACCAGCCTCAGAGGCAATAGCAGCATCGTCCTCCTTCTCTTCTTTCTCCTCCTCCTCCTCCTCCTCATCATCATCCTCATTTACAGCAACCTTATCCTCATTCTTCTAATCTCCGTTTTATCCTCTTCATTTTCATCAGTATCAGCGTTTTACGGTAGCTGCGGCGAACGATGCTGGTGGAAGTGATAATGTAAGAAACATTGGTTGTGGTAATAAGTTGGTTACAACATGGTTACAGGTGAACAAATAATTATCATGTTATATATTCCTAGTTCTGTCGGCATCACGCCTGTCCTTGCTGTTGTTGTAGCTTGCTGTTGTTGTTCTTTTTACTTCCGTGCTTGTGTAGTTGTTGTTGCTGTTTTGCTGCTAATGCCGTACCTGCTACTGTCGTTGTTGTTGACGGTACAGCTGTTGTTTTCTGTTGTTTGTTGTTTCTCCTTTTATTGCTGTTACTGGTGATGCTATTTAAAGAGCGCAAGATGTACAGCTAGAATCTCCTCTTATTATCAAAACGAATTGGTTCTTTGTTATTCCTAAACTGTCGTTAAAAGCAAACAGAAATATACACCCATAATGCACATTTACAAATCATTACATGAAACCAATACAGTTTTTATTCGCCTTTCTTAAATAACTAATCTTGGTTTCTGCATTTCGGATATGTTTTCGTTTGCCAGAACGTGACAAACTGTATCAAACAAGTAGACCATAGGGCTAGTTGTTCAGTACTTGCAAATTTATCTTGCCCTGTGACGTAGATTTGGTTAAATAATGTACCATAAAGAGATATGAAGTACACGCAGACTAAAGGCTCACGACAGATGTATTAAAGGTGTGACCGTATACTTTTCAACCAGGCTAAATATTTTGCGAAAATAACGCATGTTTTTAATTTCTTCCAAATATTTTGTTCTAAAGTTATAAACCTTGTCTTAAATTAATGCGATATTTGCTAGAAACATCATAAACGCGTTCACAAAAGGGTGAAGCTTATTTATGTTTACGCAGCGTAGGTGCCTGTTTCTGAATCAACTACTTGATGAGTGACGACTTGTCCCATTAAGGCTTGATGACCTTGGTATTAAATACTTTTTAATGTAAATTATGTTGTCACTTAAATGTATGCCACAACAGTAGAAAACGTGGAATTTTAGAAACTTGTCATACATAAATGTAACATAGGAAAAGAAATGTGCAGCCAGTCCGGGACTCGAACCCGGGACACTTCGCTAATAGGGCGAATGCTCTACCGACTGAGCTAAGCGGACCGCTTACACATTCTCTCCCTATCACCCGGCTACATAAACGTTGTAACAATTCTTCCATATTCACATACGATCATTTTGTCATGCGTAAGACAAGAAGTCAGACCATCCACTAACAGGGAAGGGGTGTGTTATCGGTACATTTACTTAATTATTATAAGCAAAGTGTCAGATACACGTTTAATCGGGCTCTATGCTTATGAATAATTCTCCGGATAGATCATATACAGGGCATAAATCAAGAGCCTGATATTAACGAATACGGTGACTTATGTGCACCGAGCCGCGTTGCAGCCAAATTATACGGCGTGGTCGGCCACTCGTGTTGATTGTTTTGTTTCTTTTCATGAGAACTACTTTCAGTGAAGGCATGTCTTCCGTCAAGATACACACCCCGTGACATTAATATCACATCTCATATCCATAAACAATTATGTAGTTCAGTTTATGACTTGAATTCATGTAAGAAACTGTTACCTACTGACATTAAAACGATTATAGACTAATGCGTACGATTCATTGTCCATTTAAACTGGGTTATTTAAAAAATATAAAATTGTAGTTTATAATTACAAAAATACATGTGTTTTATTGCATTATGACTTGAGACAGTTTCATTTAAAGTAAAATTGAATGCGGAGAAAATTTTGTTATAAAAACGCCAGCACATGTGTGTCCTCTTAGTTTTTTATTGTCTGTTTTTATTGTTTTTTATTGTCTGTTTTTATTGTTTTTGTTGTCTGTTTTTATTGTTTTTTGTTGTCTGTTTTTGTTGTCACTTTGCCATCATTGTCGCCCTAAAGTTCACAATTATCTTTTTTGCATTACCTTTTTAAGTGAACATGTTTCGTTTTTGTAACAAGCCTTCCTTATGGGGGATCTCCTCGTATCAAAATAGGACTAGGAAATGAAAATGATAAAAACCCTGAAACAGCCCAAACTTTTGACATTATACATAAAAACAATTGAAAACAAACTGTCTTTTATATAAAACAGATATAAACTGTGAACAAATTCGCTCTTGTTGGGTTTACAGAGTACCCATTAACACCGTTAAATCCTCTGTTTGCAAAGCATCAGTCATATTTATTATATAAATAAGGACTATTTCTTCAATCCATTCAGATTTCATGAAACTTCAACCTAGCTATTATTGTTATTATTTAGCTAATGCTTCTTTTTTTTGGAAGGGCGCACTACTTCATTTATTTTATAAATAAGTATATCGAGTATAAAAATGTAAGTCTTTTCAGTCAGTATTAAGGTAGTTTCTTGTTAACCTTACAATAAAATTAACCCGCAATATTGCATATGTATGAGGAAGTAAAAAACAATTTAAACTTTAATTTCATTCCCATTTCAGTACTGTGTCAAATCGTTTTTGTCAGACACAAGAAGGAATCTAAAATCGTCTCAATATCTATTTTTGTAAATGTTTTATATAATAAGCAAAATAACTTCAATGCAATTAAGTAACGTTATTGCAGTAATATATATATGCCACAGTAGTGGTGTTCTTTTAGATGTTGACTAGAAAGTATGCAAAATGAATAAGAAAGATGTTAACAAAACACGTTGTAGAGCTAATAATCCCGTGCCGTGTAATTAAAAATAATTAGGATACGAACCGAACGGAAATGAGGGGTTTTTGGTCGGTTTTATAATCTTTTACTAAGAGCACACCTTTTTGTGAAATGTTTAAAATGTTAATAAAGCCTACTAATTAGATTACAAAGCAATTGTGACCGCACGTGCTAATTATTAATTGAATAGGAGCGGTTTAAGTACCCAAGTCTGTCCATTTTGCCGACTGACCGTTCCAAGACGGTAACTGTTGGGTTTGATCTTTTTGTTTAATGGCTCATCTCTAACTTGTTCTTACTATTACATTTCGTTTGCACGTGAATACCTTTGTTCTGTGCCTTTGGTATATGTTGCAATGCTCATTGGACTTCGGAATATTTCCTTATTTATGATTACAACATAGTGTAACGGTCGTAAAAATCTCCCCGTACATGTAATCTATGTTGTCATATAATTATTCCTATAAGGATTGTAACGTGTATTTTCTTTTAATTGACATTGGTCTTTGTTTTCTCAATTAAAGATGCACATGAACAGAATGCTACGACCATTTTCATTCTTTTCTGGTCATTTATTTTTTTATAAAAAAAATGAATTTCGTTTACAACCAACAATTTCCTAATAGAAATAATACTTCTCTTTCTTCTTAACAACATGTGTAAATTAGTTTTCAACAACGTCACTAATATCCTTTAACCGTATGAAGTAATTTGTCCCTGTGCAATACAAGTGGAACAATCTATGTTCCTTAATGGGATCGTTTGTGAAAGACTACAAAGTCAGCAAGTGGGTTATCCAAAGTTTTCAAGATTGGCCGTTGAGTCTATTTTGTGTCTTTCACTCAGGAAGTGTGAGGTTAGAGCTCTGTAAAACACGCCTAAGCTCCCCAGTCGGTCCCTCTTACCGACCGACCGTTCCAAGGCAGTAACTGTTGTGTTTGTACCTTTTGTTTAACGACTCATCACCGATTTACTCTTACGTTTACATTTGGCTTACATGTGAACACCTTTGTCCTGTGCCTTTTAAAATTTTGGTATATGTTGCAATGTTCATAGGACTTTGTCATATTTCCTTAAAAAATAGGATGATGGCCTTCATGAGCGTTCTAAGTGATTATGGCTATCTGCTCACACTCTTTCAATGAAGACTTTAAATGGGAACTGCACATGTAAACTACTGCCGGACATTGTTCTGTATAATACTATCAAAATAAGAGAATTAAACTACTATTCACTCAGGAAAACCCTTTCCAATTTGTAGCTATTAATACTAGGCTCATAAATTTGAATATTAACAATCGTTTCTTTACATTTTGACATGTGCAGTGCCGTATGCATTTTACATGACAGAGGTTGCATTAAAAATTTTCTTTGTTTCCTTGTGGGGTCTTTTTAAGGGGTGCAAGAATTTCCGCTTTGTTTTATTTGATGAAATCAACAGGATTGTAACGTTCCATTCACAGTGCTGTTTGATAGTGAATAAAGAATCCAAGTGTGAAGTTGTCTCAATAGTGGAGTTGTCTTAATAGCGGATGAGTCGTAATGGTGGAGTAGTCTTAATATTGGAGTAGAATCCATAGTGCTGTAGTCTTGATATTAAAGTAGTCTCGATAGAGGAAAGGTCTCAATAGCGAAGTAGCCTCAATATTGGAGTGGCCTTAATAGTGGAGTAGTCTAAATAGTCGAGTGGTCTCAATAAGGGAGTAGTCTCAATAGTGGAGTGGCCTCAATAGTGGAGTGGCCTCAATAGTGGAGTAGTCTCAATAGTGGAGTAGTCTCAATAGTCGAGTGGTCTTACTAGTGGAGTAGTCTCAGTAGTGGAGTGGCCTCAATAGTGGAGTAGTCTCAGTAGTGGAGTAGTCTCAGTAGTCGAGTGGTCTCAATAAGGGAGTAGTCTCTATAGTGGAGTGGCCACAATAGTGGAGTGGCCTCAATAGTGGAGTAGTCTCAATAGTGGAGTAGTCTCTGTAGTCGAGTGGTCTCAATAAGGGAGTAGTCTCTATAGTGGAGTGGCCACAATAGTGGGGTGGCCTCAATAGTGGAGTGGCCACAATAGTGGAGTGGCCACAATAGTGGAGTGGCCTCAAAAGTGGAGTGGCCTCAATAGTGGAGTAGTCTCAGTAGTGGAGTAGTCTCAATAGTGGAGTGGCTTCAATAGTGGAGTGGCCACAATAGTGGAGTGGCCACAATAGTGGAGTGGCCACAATAGTGGAGTGGCCTCAATAGTGGAGTGGCCTCAATAGTGGAGTGGCCTCAATAGTGGAGTAGTCTCAATAGTGGAGTAGTCTCAATAGTCAAGTGGTCTTACTAGTGGAGTAGTCTCAGTAGTGGAGTGGCCTCAATAGTGGAGTAGTCTTAGTAGTGGAGTAGTCTCAGTAGTCGAGTGGTCTCAATAAGGGAGTAGTCTCTATAGTGGAGTGGCCACAATAGTGGAGTGGCCTCAATAGTGGAGTAGTCTCAATAGTGGAGTAGTCTCAGTAGTCGAGTGGTCTCAATAAGGGAGTAGTCTCTATAGTGGAGTGGCCACAATAGTGGAGTGGCCTCAATAGTGGAGTAGTCTCAATAGTCGAGTGGTCTCAATAAGGGAGTAGTCTCAGTAGTGGAGTGGCCTCAATACTGGAGTAGTCTCATTAGTGAAGATTTCTCAATAGTAGAACGGCCTCAATAGAGAGTGGTCTCAAAACTGGAGTAGTCTCAATTGTGGAGTTGTCTCAATAGTGGAGAAGTCTCAATAGCAGAGTGGTCCCAAAACATGAGCCATCTCAGTATCATAGTGTTATCTTATTAATGGAGTGGTCTTAAAATTTAAGAATTCTGAATATTGTTGTGGTTTTACTAGTCGAATAGTGTCAATAGTATAGTTGTCTCAATAGTTGTTGTTGCTGCTTTTTGTCTCAATAATGCAACAGGCTCAAAACTGCTTGGATGTGAATCACGAAGCGGTCTTTCAAGAAAGATTATAAAGGATTTGTCTCAACACAGATGTTATCTCAATAATGCCTTGATTTGACGAAAAGGGTCTAAACAAAATGCTTATTTTAAAATGGACATAAATACTTCATTCATTTGTTTGTCGATCTTTTAGTACATTGTCTTTAAAACAGGACAATATAGTACGTGAAAGTCTCGTTAAAATACGTCATTCAAAACTAAAAAAAATAATGTCATCGTAACAGTCTGTACCGACTAACCGACAAAGTATTAACATTATATATAAATAGTACCAGTTACTCACTGGATAGCTATCAGCAAAGGTTGACCTTTATGTATATCGCTGACAATTAATTTGCTATTATCTCAACGGAATTCTATTTATAGTATTTGTCATTAAGCCATAGTAAATAGTCGTTACACAATGTGACGGTGTAACGGGCAAGATATAATCGAGTACACAGAATTTAAATGGGATAATATATACATATACATTAAAATGGTTCCTTTTTTAACTTTGAAATAACTTCAGCGTTAACGGCAGAACTCATCATCCCCCTCCCCCTCGTCGTCGTCGTCGTCCTCCTCCTCCGCATCATCATCAGAATTAAACAGGACATAGAAAGTGAACGGGCCAACATATGCATATACATTTGAACATGAAAGCGGTTTGAAAGTAACACCAGCATAAACGGCAAACATCATCATCATCATCATCATCATCATCATCATCATCATCATCATCATCATCATCATCATCATCATCAACAACAACAACAACAACAACATCACCACTTCAACCGTCGCAATCATTATTATTAACATCATCATCAGCAGCAGCAATAGCAGCAATAACAAAAACATTATCATCGCCATAATCAGAGGCAAAAGTATCTTTGTTGTCATCATCATCATATAAGGCAACGTCATCCTCATTCTCCTCCTCTTCGTTTTTATTATCATCTTCATCAATATTAAAAATGTTTAAAATGGAAAATGCAATATCGGCATTGGCTTTTTCAGCAACAACAATGGCGATATTGCCTAAAACAACATCGATGACAACGACAATAAATAAAAAAAAAGCGCTTACAAAACATATTGGACAACGAAATACGACAAAGACGATGACGATAACAAAACTACACACCCCAGCAAAACCGCGTTAAGGAACAGATACCTTAAACACGTTCCAAATGTGAGTACATTTCAGTAATTAATCGCTCAACGTTGTCTTCTCTATATTGACACTGATCGAGGTCACGGTGACCTGTCAACACTTCCCGGAGAGAAGACGTCATGACCCTAACCCCTCCCGCTCTCCCAAGGGGGTAAGAACCCCTGGCTTGGGTGTATGCGGGTAGGGGGTCAACGATACGTATCTCATCTGTCAAACCCCACAGTGTGGTAGGATAAACAATCGGCAAGAGGTTCTTTATACAATTAAATCGGACATCTGGTGATATTAGAGCAGTGGTTTATTGAATATCATAGTATTAATTGAATTTTGATTAAAATTTGCAAATGTTTTACAGTCACATTACCATATCTACTTTACCCAAGTTAATCAATCTCTTATGAAACAAGCTTTGCTGGTATGAACTAAGGCAACACAAACTATTAATATAGCGTATTTCTTTTCATTTTGTGCTTTTATTGGCACTTGCGAAATCTTGATACAAAGAGGAATTTAACCATACAGCATGATGAGATGGTTTTTATATCCTCTAGTAAGACTATATTTTAGATCACACAGTTTTAAGACGAAAACGCTATCTGGACCACATCGCTTTGACGACCACGTCGTTTTAAAACGTCGTTCACTTACAATTTCAAGTCTTTTTTAAAGACCACATCGTCTTAAGAACACGTCACTTCAAAGACCAAGTGCTAATTAAGACCACGTCGCTATTGAGATCGCGTAGCTATCAAAATCACGTGACTAAAACAAGTCGCTATTAAAACCACGCCACTATAATGACCAAGGCGCTATAAGGATGACGTCACATCGCTTTAATCGACTATATTGCTAATTAGATCACTTGGATGTAAAGACCACCTTCCACCTAAGACTGTATTGCTACTGACATCTCTTCGCTATATAGAACATATTCATTTAAGACTAGGTGCATCACAATTAAAACAATAAGACTATAAACCGCTATAAAGTTCGCATCCTTTTCCAGACCATATCGTTATGAAATATACATCACTATCACTGTTTAGACAACATTTCTGTTAAGACCACATCGCTACAAAAAAACAACACATAGCTATAAAAAGCACGTCGCTGTTTAAACTACATTTCTATTAAGATCACATGAAAACCACATAGCTATAAAAGCACATCGCTGTTTAAAACCGCATCTCTTTTAACACCACAACGCTATGAAATCCACATTTCTTATAAAAGCGCATCAATGTTGAGATCACATCTCTGTTAAGACCACATCACTATGAACACCATATCACTAAAGAAGCACATCGCTCTTTAAGCTACATTTCTATTAAGATCACGTCGCTATGAAAACCACAAAGCTATAAAAGCAAATCGCTATTTAGACAACATTTCTGTTAAAAGCACCTCGCCACGAAGACCGAAGACAAATGTCCTACTTAAACTAAATCGTTATGAAATCACATTCTTTGTACATCACATCGCTTGTTAGACATAACCATTGTAAAGACTACACGGCGTTTTTTAAGATCACATTATTATAAAGAACACGTTGCTATTGATACTTCATTGTTTGTAAAACTACATCAGTATCAAGATCACCTCGCTAACAGCTAATTCTAATATTTAAGACTGAATAAATGTGTGTCTGCTAGGCTGGGTAAATCAAAATTGGGTGATTTAAATTTGAAGTCACCACAAATTGAAGTTTTATAGGCATCGTATTGTAGTTAGCTGTCATCCAAGCTGCCATCTTTGTTTTGACTTCTGTCACAAAGTAGTCCCATTTAGGGAAATGGCAGAGGTAATCAAATTACATACATACATCCGAGAGATGATTCGTTATCTGATAGAATGCAAGTAGACCCTTTCATTTGTTTTACTTGGTTTTTATGGTTGTGCTCTATGGAGTGTATATTGAGTGATACACAGGTTAACCATCAACAAAAAACACTTCCATTTTCCTTTTTCAGTAACATATCTTTATAAGTATTTAAATGATTTTTAAGCGTTTTTTTAATGCAAACGTAAGAAATTTCACTATTTGTAATTGCAATATCTACAAATGTACAGGCGATAAAGTCCAAGAATTCCAACTGAAAGGACCTACCTACTGTTTGGAATACCTCGGATATTAACTAACAAGGGAGACAATTTCTACTTCACCAATATAACCCCATTAAGAGCATGTCGGTATTTTGAACGCCATCATGAAGTCACAGTAAAGAAAATACGACACATTCAATATCATGCTTGTAAACAGTGTTTAATTTGTTGAATGATCGTAAGCGTCGTAGGCGGAGTTTAGTTTGATAAAATCCTTCGGCTAACATTCTTTCATCCATATCTTGGGCAATGAGACAAATATTCCAGGCGACCTTATTTAGTGCACGAGGATAAGTTTATATCTCACATATGTTGGTAAATATATCAGAGAATCACATCTGACAATACCCGTAGGTTTAAAGTCCTTTGCAATGACGATACGATCACTAAATAAGCTTGATCTCTCGGTCAAAGAGGCGAGAGATATGGTCTCTGGGGGTATTTAGCAGTCTGACAAGTGGTGTGAAGGGTTGACATATCGTTTTACACCCTCGTCGACTTAGAGGTCAATCACCTACCGCGATCATTCCTTTATAGGGGAGCAAAGATATCGCAGAATTATTATATTTTCATATGACAGTTTGTATTTTATTACAGCAATGTTCACAATCCAATTTTGTTGGAAAAATGTACCACGTTTAATCGTACTTCAGTGACTGTGTCGTATTACGTGGAACGGAACATTGATTGTGTTATGGGTAATGTTACAGTACTAACCGTGCAAGATCAATGGCTTCGGTAGTATTAATTGTATTAAATATGATCTAAAATTTGACCCTTCAGTATACGATAATGGATCGTAGACATATTTTCTTAATTTTTTAAAGTAAGGATGTGGGTCAAGGTGTCTGCAGTGAATCAGATAGCGATCATTGTCCACCAAGGGCGGACCCAGAAAAGTTTAGTTGGGAAGGGGAAGGTGGTCAAAAAACATTCTTTTTTATCGCAGTAAATACTGGATATACATACAGAGTTAGGGACCCTGATTTCGTTCTATGAAGTTAACAGCCACGTTAATGCATTTAACGTTTTGCTTATGTTGATTGGAGTTGTGATAAGGGTTTGGTTCTGTGAATAAATGATTATACATTAGAAAGTAAATATTTTCTTATACATTATTTTCTCCGGCATCCGGGTTTAAGAGGATGTGGCTGTAGCGGTTATTGTTAGAACTGGTGACACTGTTGTTGCTGCTGTTTCTGTTGTTGTTGTAGCCTTTGCTGCTATTGTTGTAGATAATTTTGTAGGGATTGCCAATCTCTGAGCCAAGTTTGCATACACGTTTGGCTGCATTTTTGAATGTAGTTTAACAAATTAACTTGCTATATTAATTAACTGCCAAACCGTTTAAAATGTCCCTCGCATTTATATATTATGCAAATAGTTCAATTAAATGATAAAATATAATGATACCGAGATGAAAAGATAGTTAGCTGCTACACCATAGAATCCGCATTTAAGATATGTTTTCTTTTGAAAATGACAGACCATATATTACACGTATAGCCCAGAGGTTAGACGTTAAATATTTGCAAATGTATCAGACTCATGATTCTGATTCTTAGTGTGTCGAAAATATTTTTTTTTTTTTTGGATTACATCGTAGTCAACAGTTATGATTATTTTAGCAACATCAAGCTATTTTAATGGAGGGAGAACCAAAACAAATGTCTGGGTAGAACCACCGGCACAACGCAAGAGAGATGGAGGACAAGTCTCACATTAAGCCCTGCACACCGAACGGGACTCGAACCTACACGGTGGGAGGAAAAGCCGTCAGAGGAGTTACACGTGAGCGACGCTACCATTACGCCAATGGCGTCCAATATGAAGAGAGTACGTATACTCATACTTCAGAGAAACGACATCGCGAATAAAATCCATGTTAACGATTGTACTAGGTTGTATACGCCATTCTTAGCAAGGCACGTTTAATGACATTTATCAAAGCTCATATCTGTGAAAGAGTTGCAAAATACCAGCAAAACAATCCATCTTTGTGTAAGAGTTGCAAAATACCAGCAAAACAACCGATCTTTGTGTGAAAGTTGCAAAATACCAGCAAAACAATCCATCTTTGTGTAAGAGTTGCAAAATACCAACAAAACAACCGATCTTTGTGTGAAAGTTGCAAAATACCAGCAAAACAATCCATCTTTGTGAAAGAGTTGCAAAATACCAGCAAACAATCCATATTTGTGTAAGAGGTGCAAAATACCAGCAAAACAATCTATCTTTGTGTAAGAGTTGCAAAATACCAGCAAAACAATATATCTTTGTGTTAGAAATGCAAAATACCAGCAAAACAATCCATCTTTGTGTAAGAGTTGCAAAATACCAGCAAAACAATCCATCTTTGTGTAAGAGTTGCAAAATACCAGCAAAACAATCCATCTTTGTGTAAGAGTTGCAAAATACCAGCAAAACAATCTATCTTTGTGTAAGAGTTGCAAAATACCAGCAAAACAATGCATCTTTGTGTAAGAGTTACCAGTAAAACAATCTATCTTTGTGTAAGAGTTGCAAAATGCCAGCCAAAACAATGCATCTTTGTGTAAGAGTTACCAGCAAAACAATCTATCTTTGTGTAAGAGTTACCAGCAAAATAATCTATCTTTGTGTAAGAGTTGCAAAATGCCAGCCAAAACAATGCATCTTTGTGTAAGAGTTACCAGCAAAACAATCCATCTTTGTGTAAGAGTTGCAAAATACCAGCAAAACAATCTATCTTTGTGTAAGAGTTGCAAAATACCAGCAAAACAATCTATCTTTGTGTAAGTGTTGCAAAATACCAGCAAAACAATCTATCTTTGTGTAAGAGTTGCAAAATACCAGCAAACAATCTATCTTTGTGTAAGAGTTGCAAAATACAAGCAAAACAATCCATCTTTGTGGAAGAGTTGCAAAATACCAGCAAAACAATCTATCTTTGTGTAAGCGTCGCAAAATACCAGCAAAACAATGCATCTTTGTGTAAGAGTTGCAAAATACCAGCAAAACAATCCATCTTTGTGTAAGAGTTGCAAAATACCAGCAAAACAATCTATCTTTGTGTAAGAGTTGCAAAATACCAGCAAAACAATCTATCTTTGTGTAAGAGTTGCAAAATGCCAGCCAAAACAATGCATCTTTGTGTAAGAGTTACCACCAAAATAATCCATCTTTGTGTAAGAGTTGCAAAATACCAGCAAAACAATCTATCTTTTGTGTAAGAGTTGCAAAATACCAGCAAAACAATCCATCTTTGTGTAAGAGTTGCAAAATACCAGTAAAACAATCCACCTTTGTGTAAGAGTTGCAAAATACCAGCAAAACAATCTATCTTTGTGTAAGAGTTACCAGCAAAACAATCTTTCTTTGTGTAAGAGTTGCAAAATGCCAGCCAAAACAATGCATCTTTGTGTAAGAGTTACCAGCAAAACAATCCATCTTTGTGTAAGAGTTGCAAAATACCAGCAAAACAATCTATCTTTGTGTAAGAGTTGCAAAATACCAGCAAAACAATCTATCTTTGTGTAAGTGTTGCAAAATACCAGCAAAACAATCTATCTTTGTGTAAGAGTTGCAAAATACCAGCAAAACAATCTATCTTTGTGTAAGAGTTGCAAAATACCAGCAAAACAATCTATCTTTGTGTAAGAGTTGCAAAATACAAGCAAAACAGTCCATCTTTATGTAAGAGTTGCAAAATACCAGCAAAACAATCCATCTTTGTGTAAGAGTTGCAAAATACCAGCAAAACATTCCATCTTTGTGTAAGAGTTGCAAAATACCAGCAAAACAATCTATCTTTGTGTAAGAGTTGCAAAATACCGCCAAAACAATCTATCTTTGTGTAAGAGTTGCAAAATACCAGCAAAACAATCTATCTTTGTGTAAGAGTTGCAAAATTCCAGCAAAACAATCCATCTTTGTGTAAGAGTTGCAAAATACCAGCCAAAACAATCCATCTTTGTGTAAGAGTTGCAAAATACCAGCAAAACAATCTATCTTTGTGTAAGAGTTGCAAAATACCAGCAAAACAATCTATCTTTGTGTAAGAGTTGCAAAATACCAGCAAAACAATCTATCTTTGTGTAAGAGTTGCAAAATACCAGCAAAACAATCCATCTTTGTGTAAGAGTTGCAAAATACCAGCAAAACAATCTATCTTTGTGTAAGAGTTGCAAAATACCAGCAAAACAATTCATCTTTGTGTAAGAGTGCAAAATACCAGCAAAACAATCTCTTTGTGTAAGAGTTGCAAAATACCAGCAAAACAATCTTCTTTGTGTAAGAGTGCAAAATACCAGCCAAAACAATATATCTTTTGTGTAAGAGGTGCAAAATACCAGCAAAACAATCATCTTTGTGTAAGAGTGCAAAATACCAGCCAAAACAATCTTCTTTGTGTAAGAGTGCAAATACCAGCAAAACAATATATCTTTGTGTAAGAGGTGCAAAATACCAGCAAAACAATCTATCTTTGTGTAAGAGTTGCAAAATACCACCCAAAACAATCCATCTTTGTGTAAGAGTTGCAAAATACCAGCAAAACAATCTATCTTTGTGTAAGAGTTGCAAAATACCAGCAAAACAATCTATCTTTGTGTAAGAGTTGCAAAATACCAGCCAAAACAATCCATCTTTCTGTAAGAGTTGCAAAATACCAGCCAAAACAATCTATCTTTGTGTAAGAGGTGCAAAATACCAGCAAAACAATCTATCTTTGTGTAAGAGTTGCAAAATACCAGCCAAAACAATCCATCTTTCTGTAAGAGTTGCAAAATACCAGCAAAACAATATATCTTTTGTGTAAGAGGTGCAAAATACCAGCAAAACAATCCATCTTTGTGTAAGAGGTGCAAAATACAAGCAAAACAATTCATCTTTGTGTAAAAGGTGCAAAATACCAGCAAAACAATCTATCTTTGTGTAAGTGGTGCAAAATACCAGCCAAAACAATCCATCTTTGTCTAAGAGGTGCAAAATACCAGCAAAACAATCTATCTTTGTGTAAGAGGTGCAAAATACAAGCAAAACAATTCATCTTTGTGTAAGAGTTGCAAAATACCAGCAAAACAATCTATCTTTGTGTAAGAGTTGCAAAATACCAGCAAAACAACCTATCTTTGTGTAAGAGTTGCAAAATGCCAGCAAAACAATATATCTTTTGTGTAAGAGGTGCAAAATACCAGCCAAAACAATCCATCTTTGTGTAAGAGTTGCAAAATACCAGCAAAACAATCTATCTTTGTGTAAGAGTTGCAAAATAACAGCAAAACAATATATCTTTTGTGTAAGAGGTGCAAAATACCAGCCAAAACAATCCATCTTTGTGTAAGAGTTGCAAAATACCAGCAAAATAATCTATCTTTGTGTAAGAGTTGCAAAATACCAGCAAAACAACATATATTTTGTGTAAGAGGTGCAAAATACCAGCCAAAACAATCCATCTTTGTGTAAGAGATGCAAAATACCAGCAAAACAATATATCTTTTGTGTAAGAGGTGCAAAATACCAGCCAAAACAATCCATCTTTGTGTAAGAGTTGCAAAATACCGCCAAAACAATCCATCTTTGTGTGAAAGTTGCAATATACCAGCAAAACGATCTATCTTTGTGTAAGAGTTGCAAAATACCAGCAAAACAATCCATCTTTGTGTAAGAGTTGCAAAATACCGCCAAAACAATCCATCTTTGTGTGAAAGTTGCAATATACCAGCAAAACGATCTATCTTTGTGTAAGAGTTGCAAAATACCAGCAAAACAATCCATCTTTGTGTAAGAGTTGCAAAATACCAGCAAAACAATCTATCTTTGTGTAAGAGTTGCAAAATAACAGCAAAACAATATATCTTTTGTGTAAGAGGTGCAAAATACCAGCCAAAACAATCCATCTTTGTGTAAGAGTTGCAAAATACCAGCAAAACAATCTATCTTTGTGTAAGAGTTGCAAAATACCAGCAAAACAACATATATTTTGTGTAAGAGGTGCAAAATACCAGCCAAAACAATCCATCTTTGTGTAAGAGATGCAAAATACCAGCAAAACAATATATCTTTTGTGTAAGAGGTGCAAAATACCAGCCAAAACAATCCATCTTTGTGTAAGTGTTGCAAAATACCGCCAAAACAATCCATCTTTGTGTGAAAGTTGCAATATACCAGCAAAACGATCTATCTTTGTGTAAGAGTTGCAAAATACCAGCAAAACAATCCATCTTTGTGTAAGAGTTGCAAAATACCGCCAAAACAATCCATCTTTGTGTGAAAGTTGCAATATACCAGCAAAACGATCTATCTTTGTGTAAGAGTTGCAAAATACCAGCAAAACAATCCATCTTTGTGTAAGAGTTGCAAAATACCGCCAAAACAATCCATAGTTGTGTGAAAGTTGCAATATACCAGCAAAACGATCTAACTTTGTGTAAGAGTTGCAAAATACATATGTAACAGCAAAACAATCCATCTTTTTGTAAGAGTTGCAAAATACCAGCAAAACAATCCATCTTTGTGTAAGAGTTGCAAAATACCAGCAAAACATTCCATCTTTGTGTAAAAGTTGCATAATACCGCCAAAACAATCCATCGTTATGTGAAAGTTGCAAAATACCAGCAAAACAATCCATCTTTGTGTAAGAGTTGCAAAATACCAGCAAAACAATTCATCTTTGTGTTAGAAATGCAAAATACCAGCAAAACAATCTATCTTTGTGTAAGAGTTGCAAAATGCCAGCCAAAACAATCCATCTTTGTGTAAGAGTTACCAGCAAAACAATCCATCTTTGTGTAAGAGTTGCAAAATACCGGCAAAACAATCTATCTTTGTGTAAGAGTTGCAAAATACCAGCAAAACAATCTATCTTTGTGTAAGAGTTGCAAAATACCAGCAAAACAATCCATCTTTGTGTAAGAGTTGCAAAATACCAGCCAAAACAATCCATCTTTGTGTAAGAGTTGCAAAATAACAGCAAAACAATCTATCTTTGTGTAAGAGTTGCAAAATACCAGCAAAACAATCTATCTTTGTGTAAGAGTTGCAAAATACCAGCAAAACAATCTATCTTTTATGTAAGAGGTGCAAAATACCAGCCAAAACAATCCATCTTTGTGTAAGAGTTGCAAAATACCAGCAAAACAATTCATCTTTGTGTAAGAGTTGCAAAATACCAGCAAAACAATTCATCTTTGTGTAAGAGTTGCAAAATACCAGCAAAACAATCTATCTTTGTGTAAGAGTTGCAAAATACCAGCAAAACAATCTTTCTTTGTGTAAGAGGTGCAAAATACCAGCCAAAACAATATATCTTTTGTGTAAGAGGTGCAAAATACCAGCCAAAACAATCCATCTTTGTGTAAGAGGTGCAAAATACCAGCCAAAACAATCTTTCTTTGTGTAGAGTTGCAAATACCAGCCAAAACAATATATCTTTTGTGTAAGAGGTGCAAAATACCAGCAAAACAATCTATCTTTGTGTAAGAGTTGCAAAATACCAGCCAAAACAATCCATCTTTGTGTAAGAGTTGCAAAATACCAGCAAAACAATATATCTTTTGTGTAAGAGGTGCAAAATACCAGCAAAACAATCCATCTTTGTGTAAGAGGTGCAAAATACAAGCAAAACAAATCATCTTTGTGTAAGAGGTGCAAAAAGTGTAAGAGGTGCAAAATACCAGCCAAAACAATCCATCTTTGTGTAAGAGGTGCAAAATACCAGCAAAACAATCTATCTTTGTGTAAGAGTTGCAAAATTCCAGCAAAACAATCCATCTTTGTGTAAGAGGTGCAAAATACCAGCAAAACAATCTATCTTTGTGTAAGAGTTGCAAAATAACAGCAAAACAATATATCTTTTGTGTAAGAGGTGCAAAATACCAGCCAAAACAATCCATCTTTGTGTAAGAGTTGCAAAATACCGGCAAAACAATCTATCTTTGTGTAAGAGTTGCAAAATACCAGCAAAACAATCTATCTTTGTGTAAGAGTTGCAAAATACCAGCAAAACAATCTATCTTTGTGTAAGAGTTGCAAAATACCAGCAAAACAATCTATCTTTGTGTAAGAGTTGCAAAATACCAGCAAAACAATCCATCTTTGTGTAAGAGTTGCAAAATACCAGCAAAACAATTCATCTTTGTGTAAGAGTTGCAAAATACCAGCAAAACAATCTATCTTTGTGTAAGAGTTGCAAAATACCAGCAAAACAATATATCTTTTGTGTAAGAGGTGCAAAATACCAGCCAAAACAATCCATCTTTGTGTAAGAGTTGCAAAATACCAGCAAAACAATCTATCTTTGTGTAAGAGTTGCAAAATAACAGCAAAACAATATATCTTTTGTGTAAGAGGTGCAAAATACCAGCCAAAACAATCCATCTTTGTGTAAGAGTTGCAAAATACCACCAAAACAATCTATCTTTGTGTAAGAGTTGCAAAATACCGGCAAAACAATCTATCTTTGTGTAAGAGTTGCAAAATACCAGCAAAACAATCTATCTTTGTGTAAGAGTTGCAAAATACCAGCAAAACAATCTTTCTTTGTGTAAGAGGTGCAAAATACCAGCCAAAACAATATATCTTTTGTGTAAGAGGTGCAAAATACCAGTCAAAACAATCCATCTTTGTGTAAGAGGTGCAAAATACCAGCCAAAACAATCTTTCTTTGTGTAAGAGGTGCAAATACCAGCCAAAACAATATATCTTTTGTGTAAGAGGTGCAAAATACCAGCAAAACAATCTATCTTTGTGTAAGAGTTGCAAAATACCACCAAAACAATCCATCTTTGTGTAAGAGTTGCAAAATACCAGCAAAACAATCTATCTTTGTGTAAGAGTTGCAAAATACCGGCAAAACAATCCATCTTTGTGTAAGAGATGCAAAATACCAGCAAAACAATATATCTTTTGTGTAAGAGGTGCAAAATACCAGCCAAAACAATCCATCTTTGTGTAAGAGTAGCAAAATACCAGCAAAACAATCCATCTTTGTGTAAGAGTCGCAAAATACCGCCAAAACAATCCATATTTGTGTAAATGTCGCAAAATACCACAAAAATACAATCCATATTTGTGTGAGAGTTGCAAAATACCACAAGATATAACTAGACTTCAAGTAAAAGTAATATTCGATTGTCTTGAGGACGGAATTATTGAAATGTAATAATACAAAAACATGTCCAAGAGCTACAGAAAAGTTTCTAAGTCTATTGATCAGTTTAACATATTTCTCATGGTGCAAACAACACTTCTAGCTGATTTCAATTAATACAGCTTACCTCTACTAATCTACCATAAGATTTTTATTGCAGATTTAATTGGTTTATGTTATCATTCTTTGGAGACAATCTATACGTAGGTGCGTATTCTGCGCACAGGTAACTACGCGCATGGAGTTGCAAAATACCCTCAGAACGATTTTAGGAAAGGGTTAATTATATTTTTTTTTTCAACACTTTGACTAACTTTTCAAATCAAAGACAGATGAATGGCACCAAAATTGATAAATGATTAATCAATCACTTAAAGTTCAAGAGAAAGGCCTTATAAGTTTTGTTTAATATCTTCTGTATTTTATAAAGGTCAAATCAAATAAATGTGTTTGTTTTAGCGTTCTTACATTGAAGGTGTTTACTCTTATTTGGATAACCTTCATACTTAATATTGAGGTTGATAGTCCTTGAAGTTGTGTTTCATCGTTAAAGGTTGTTTCCCAAAGTTTGCACTCATTTTTTTCTCTAAAAACACCAAGTGAATTATTGTTATGCGAATAGATTCCACAAAATATTGCTTATTGATGCCCTACATATAAGCGAAATGCGGAGCATAGCACCCGACAAGTCTTAACATAAAAGGTGCTTTCTATCTGAGCCACGCTGCACAGGAATCTATTTTTAAACTAGGAAAGCCGCGAGACCACTAACTTTTGAGATCACGTTAAATGACCGTCCAGGTAATGCGCTGTGACGTCAATGTCTATTTTTAGCAGAATACCCCCATCGTGCTTATTTATAGATTTGCAGAGAATGGAGATTCAATCGACTTTTTCATGACATGTACTATCTAACAACCAAGGTTGTATTCAAAATCGCTTTTGCTTAGATTATATATTATTTATTTATATATTTATTTTTACATTATATATTTTGATAGATTATTGGTTATATAGTATGAGTCTATGTAGAAATAATGTCCAGATTCCACCAAACATACATTATTTTTTGCATAACAAGAGAGAAATATACTTTATTTATAAACATTCCTTGTTAATACTAAAAGCTACCATACGAACATTTTTTATTATGATATTCATGTTACATAATACTCGTTGTATACACATGTCTGTTTGTTTGTTACATAATGAAACTATATGTAATTTGCGTATGTCATTGACCACTTTCCGATTATTTGTTAATACAACTTGTGTACTGACGGGCCATTGGCCTAATGTATGAATGAATAAAGTATCTATCTATCTATCTACATCACACATTATTTCATGTATATTACGTAGGTAAACTGCCAGATACCACCATTAATTTGCTAACACGGTCACCGGTGTGCAGGAAGTATAACTAAAATTTTAACTCGATTTTTATGCAAATCAGGTAGGTACTGCAGTAGTAATTACATGTAAAAACAAATATACGGTCATCGAAGCGTATCTTTTCATTTGATGCGTTGCATATCTCGATAGTCAGTCTAATTCATTGAAATATATTGGACGCGTTCTAGTACTTCTAAATTAGCTGTGAATTCCTTTACAAGTAAGGATAAAAAATTAAAAAGGCGATGAAATATATCTTCTTGTTGGGTCAACATTGGGAGGAAATTCTTGTATGAGACAGAATAGAAATAATAAAAAAGTCGGTGAAATACACGTCCCAGTATGGTACAAACTGAATCACTTTACATATAAAAATGACAATTGAACGAGAAGGAAAGTACAGCTCACGTTCTTGTCGGGATAAAAAGGGAGGTACAGCTCACGTTCTTGTCGGGATAAAAAGGGAGGTACAGCTCACGTTCTTGTCGGGATAAAAAGGGAGGCAAATCCTTATCTAAGTGACAATGAAACAAAAACGAGAAGAACGGTAAAATACACGTTCTAGTTTGGTAAGAGTTGGCGGAGTAACCCGTTACAAGTAAGAATTAGAATACAGTCAGAAAATACACTTTCTAGATGTGGTAACATGGGCAGGGAATACCTGTCCTAGTAACAACTGCAGAAATTAAAAAAAGAAACTGTATAACACGTTCTTATTGGCTTAGCACTGGCTGAGATCCCTTTTCCAAGTAAAAATACAAAAATGAGAAAGTCTGAAGACCTTTCCTTTTTTATATAAACCTTCAGAAAGTGCGCGATTGGGGACCTCCACAAACCTGTTTTAAGCAGCCCAGTCGGGGTTTTTTTTCCGATTGACCTTTCTAAGGTGGTAATTTATGTTTTGTCACTGATTAGTAGTGTGAACTATCTATGTGTTTGAATGCAATGTCAAATAATATTGTAGTTATATGTTTTACTATGTGTATACTTTAGAGAAAATGCACCAGGAAGTGCGCGGTTGGAGCACTGAGTTAACCAAGTTTAACCAACCCAGAAACGATTTGACACAGTACTAAAATGGGAATGAAATTAAAGTTTAATTGTATTTTTCTTCCTGATGCAGATGCAATATTGCGGGTTAATTTTATTGTAAGGCTAACAAGAAACTACCTTAATACTGACTGAAAAGACTTACATTTTTATACTCGATATACTTATTTATAAAATAAATGAAGTAGTGCGAACTTTAAGTAAAGCCCTTCAAATAAAGAAGCATTGGCTAAATAGTTACAATAATAGCTAGGTTGAAGTTTCATGTAATCTGAATAGATTGGAGTAATAGTCCTTATTTTTATAATAAATATGACTGATGCTTTGCAAACAGAGGATTCAAAGGTGTTACTGTGTACTTTGTAAACTCAACAAAAGCGAATTTGTTCACAGTTTATATCTGTTTTATATAAAAGACAGTTTGCTTTCAATTGTTTTTATGTATAATGTCAAAAGTTTAGGCTATTTCAGGGTTTTTATCACTTTCATTTCCTAGTCCCATTTTGATACGAGGAGATCCCCCATAATGAAGGCTTGTTACAATAACGAAACATGTTCACTTAAACAGGTAATGCAAAAAAGATTATCGTGAACTTTAGGGTGACAATGAAGGCAAAGTAACAACAAAAACAGACAACAAAAAACAACAAAAGCAGACAATAAAATCAAACAGAATAAAAAAAACTAAGAGGACACACATGTGCTGGCGTTTTTATAACAAAATTATCTCCGCATTCAATTTTACTTTAAATGAAACTTTCTCAAGTCATGATGCAATAAAACACATGTATTTTTGTAATTATAAACTACAATTTTATATTTTTCAATAACCCAGTTTAAATGGACAATGAATCGTACGCATTAGTCCATAATCGTTTTAATGTCAGTAGGTAACAGTTTCTTACATGAATTCAAGTCATAAACTGAACTACATAATTGTTTATGGATATGAGATGTGATATTAATGTCACGGGGTGTGTATCTTGACGGAAGACATGCCTTCACTTAAAGTAGTTCTCATGAAAAGAAACAAAACAATCACCACGAGTAGCCGACCACGCCGTATAATTTGGCTGCAACGCGGCTCGGTGCACATAAGTCACCTCATTCGTTAATATCTAGCTCTGGATTTATGCCCTGTATATGATCTATCCGGAGAATTATTCATAAGCATAGAGCCCGATTAAACGTGTATCTGACACTCTGCTTATAATAATTAAGTAAACGTACCGATAACACACCCCTCCCCTGTTAGTGGATGGTCTGGCTTCTTGTCTTTCGCATGTTTTTCGTCTTTATTTGTTGTGTTTTATTTGGACAGTTAAAACACAATTCCTAATGGTATTAATATGGCATGCGGAGAATCCCTCTTTTTGTAAAAATAGGAAAAAGAAAGACCATGAAGTTCCACGTTCTAGTGGAGTTATTATGGCGTGCAAAGAATCCATTTTTGTTGTTCTTGTTTAAAAAAAAGAAAAAAAGAAAGAAAACGAAAACAAACAAAAAACAACAACAAAAAAAACCAAAAGAAGGTTATATTTTCTAGTAAAGTTAACTTTTACTTAGAATCTCATCCATCCCGAGTAAAAAAAAAGATAAAAAAATATAACCGTAAAATGCACGTTCTAGTTGAGAAAATTGGAAGTGTTTTTTTCTGAACAGGAACGCAAAGACAAGAAGGATGAATATACGTTTCAGGTTGGAAAAAGAACTTACTCTTCTAGTTAAACTTCACAAATGAGAAAGACGGTAAAATGCTCCGTCGATTTGGATTTAAATAGGATGAAACTTTCTCCCAAATAGCAACGCAAATGTGAGAAAGGCAATAAAATACACGTTCTAGTTAGGTTAATACCACTTGAAACCAGTTGATTAAATGCGCATTTCTTTAATGTAAAAAAATAAACAAAAATCAACAAAACAAAAATAACAACAAAAAAACAACATCAACAAAAACACCTTTTATTTAAAAGAATAATGGATCTGCTATTGCCCCAAATCAAACGATTACATGAGTTCACGTTGTCCATTTAATTATATTATTATTATTATTATTATTATAATTATTATTATTATTATTATTATTATTATTATTATTATTATTATTATTATTATTATTATCATTATTATTATTTCATTTAAGTTAGAAGGATGGAAAGCTTCGCGACCTATGTTTAGCTATTCAGAAACGTAGATTATCTTAGAATTGCAAAAACAAAATATATGTCTCGTGAATATGTCAGTCATAAAAGGTACGATAATTGGCAAGATAGTGACATAATAAAAATATATATATTTAGTGTGGATAGCGTAGTTTAATGTCTTTTATCTACCCTCAACTGTGCCAATATCCATTATAACTTTGTCCTTTTGATACAATTAATGCGACGGTATACTTCATCACTCGACGCCTATAAAACCGCAATACGATACCATCAAATGCTTTTTTTTCAAAACCAGCAAGGATAATGTTTCTCATTTATAAAAAAAAAGAGGAAACCAAAATGGTATGGAAAAATCGCACACGTCTTTATGATACGGCGTCGTTTTACATTGCTTACCCAGGAAAGGATTCAATGCTTTTACATGAATTTAGGTCACACTGTTCATAATGTCAATTATGAAAAATAAATTAAAATAACACGAAATTAATGTAGGAAGACAGTTGTGAGTGCATTTTTTTTCAGCTGTCAAGGTAATGACCTTTTACATAAAAACCAGCTCCAAATAATTTTATTGGTATTGCCAAGCGTTAAGTGACATTGAAGACGACGGGGTTAGATATCGCGGTAATCTCGCAAATGATTTTTAATCGCTTTGATGATTCAATGATGTTGCTTAACCTTAATTAATATTACACATTTAACATCTCATCAATTATAAAGTGTTGTTAAAGGAATTAAAAATCATGTAACAAAGACGAGGAATATTACAAAAACAATACCATTATCTTATACATCGTGAAGCAATAGTAGCCTTGTTTAACCGGAATTTTCACACATGTGTGATGAATTCGTACGAACAAAATTTTTGAAAACGTTTTTCCTCCATTTTTGTAAGGAATTCGTATTTTGTTCAATAGGGGTGTGGGTTCGGAACTGTATTTTCACATACCTGTGACATGTTCGTAATTATCTGTCACACAAGATGTGAAGAATTCGTACGAATAATTCACACATGTGACATGTTCGTATGTGTGAAAATTCAGGTTCAACATAGCCTCTAACGTGGTCTTTATAGTGGTGAAGTTTCAATAGTGAAGCAGTCATTATAACCGAGCAGTCCTATATATTATAGTGGTCTCAATAGTGGAGTAATCACAAAAGTGAAGTAGTCTCAAAGGTACAGTAGTCACAATTGTGGAGTGGTCTTCATACTGAAGTAGCCTAAAAATGGAGTGTTTTTTATCGTGGAGAAGTCTCAATAGTAAAGAAGTCTCAATAGTCGAGCAGTCTTAATATTATAGTATTCTCAATAGTGGAGGGGTCTCAGTAGAGGCCTAGTCTGGAAAGAGGAGCAATCTTAATATTGTAGTTGTCTTAATAGTGTACATGTAGTAGTCTCAGTAGAGCATTAAAGTCACGTAGTCCCAAAATGGAGTAGTCTTCGTAAGGGTGAAGTCTCAATTGCGAAGTAGTCCCAATACTGGAGTGGTCTAAATGGTGGAGTAGTCCCAATAGTGGAGTGGTCTAAATGGTGGAGTAGTCCCAATACTGGAGTGGTCTAAATAGTGGAGTAGTGTCAGTAAGGGAGTAGTCTCAGTAGTAGAGTAGTCTCAATAGTGGACTAGTCTCGATTGTGGAGTAATCTCAGCAAAATTGTAATCTCAGTAGTTGAGTGGTCTCTATAATGGAGTGGTCAAAATAGTGGAGTAGTCTCAATTATAAACTAGACTCATTTGTGGAGTGGTTTTAGCAATGGATGTCTTAATAGTAGTGTGGTCATATTAGTCGAGCAGTCTCAATAGTGGAACGGTGTCATGAGTGGAGTAGACTTAATAGTGGAGCAGTCTCAGTAGTGGAGTGGTCTCAGTAGTGGAGTGGTCTCAGTAGTGGAGTGGTCTTAATAGTGGAGTTGTCTCAGTAGTGGAGTGGTCTCAATAGTGGAGTTGTCTCAGTAGTGAAGTTGTCTTAGTAGTGGAGTGGTCTCAGTAGTGGAGTGGTCTCAATAGTGGAGTTGTCTCAGTAGTGAAGTGGCCTCAGTAGTGGAGTAGTCTCAGTAGTGGAGTAGTTTCAACTGTGGAGTGGTCTCAGTAGTGTAGTAGTTTCAACTGTGGAGTGGTCACAGTAGTGGAGTAGTTTCAACTGTGGAGTGGTCACAGTAGTGGAGTAGTTTCAACTGTGGAGTGGTCACAGTAGTGGAGTAGTTTCAACTGTGGAGTGGTCTCAGTAGTGGAGTAGTTTCAACTGTGGAGTGGTCACAGTAGTGGAGTAGTTTCAACTGTGGAGTGGTCTCAGTAGTTGAGCAGTCTCAGTAGTAGAGTGGTCCAAATAGTGGAGTAGTTTCAAGTGTGGAGTGGTCTCAGTAGTGGAGTAGTTTCAACTGTGGAGTGGTCTCAGTAGTGGAGTGGTCCAAATAGTGGAGTAGTGTCAAAATGGAGTGGTACAAATAGTGGAGTAGTTTCAACTGTGGGGTGGTCACAGTAGTGGAGTGGTCCAAATAGTGGAGAAGTTTCAAGTGTGGAGTGGTCCAAATAGTGGAGTAGTTTCAAGTGTGGAGTGGTCCAAATAGTGCAGTAGTTTCAAGTGTGGAGTGGTCCAAATAGTGGAGTAGTTTCAACTGTGGAGTGGTCACAGTAGTGGAGTGGTCCAAATAGTGGAGTAGTTTCAACTGTGGAGTGGTCACAGTAGTGGAGTGGTCCAAATAGTGGAGTAGTTTCAACTGTGGAGTGGTCACAGTAGTGGAGTGGTCCGAATAGTGGAGTAGTTTCAAGTGTGGAGTGGTCCAAATAGTGGAGTAGTTTCAACTGTGGAGCAGTCACAGTAGTGGAGTGGTCCAAATAGTGGAGGAGTTTCACATGTGAAGTGGTCTCAGTAGTGGAGCAGTCACAGTAGTGGGTTGGTCCAAATAGTGGAGGAGTTTCACCTGTGGAGTGGTCTCAGTAGTGGAGTAGTCTCTATATAAAGTGTAGTCTGTGCTTTACAACGATAGGAAGAGCCTCATAATTGAACATTTTCTTTGTTATCAAGTGGTCTCAATAGTGAAATAAGTAGTCGAATTGAATAACGAAAATGTCTTCACAGCAATCCTTAAAGCGTCTCAACACAATAGTGATATTTTATAATTGATTAAGTAATCTTTAAACAATCTAGTTCTTTTATATGTTGAAGTTACGATACGGATTAATTGATCTTTAAGTGGTGCCCTACAAGTAGAACTATACATGAATGAGACGCGATTACAAAATATCTCATTGCGTCACCGTAGCTGTCCGTACCGACTAACCGCCGAAGAATTAACAATGTATAAATAGTACCTGTAACTAATTAGTTGCAATCAACATAAATAAACATAATTTAGATCGCTTACAATTATTGTGGTGTTATTTCGACGGAAAGCCATATTTAGAAGTCGTCATTAAGTCATAGCAAATAGTCGATACACAATGTTATAAAAACACTATACACAGAATTTAAATGAAACAACAGATGCATTAAACGGCTCAGTGTGTTACGTGAGTGTATCATCATCATCATCCTTATCATCATATCATCATCAAACAACACCAACAACAGCAGCAATAATAATAACAATAACATTAACAACAACAACAACAACAACAACAACAACAACAATAATAATAATAATAATAATAATAATAATAATAATAATAATAATAATGATAATAATACGAGACCACTTTGCTTGAAAGACCGCATAAATATATAGACCACAATTCGCTAAGACCACGTCGATATAAAGACCACATAGCGACTGATGTCACTTTGCTGGAAAGATCGCATTATTGTTGCTTAAGCAACCAAGCAAAGTACTGTTACTTGTAAAGACCCCACGAAGTCCTGTTTATTGCGGCACTACACCTATGTGAAAAATGAACCCACACTCGTCATAAGAAACATGTTTTACATGTAAACAGCCACGCTAAACAGTTTAGCGCTATTTTTAAAAGAAGAAAATGACGTGGCCACTTACTTTAGACATCATATTATCTCATCACAGGCGCGTAGCCAGGCGGAAGCTTCAACATCATTTTGGCAAGTATGCCTTTGAAAACAAAGGAAAAAAACAAAAAAAAAAAATAGATAAAACGTCTTTTTAAAAAAAATTCATAGTTTGGGAAATAATGATACAGCTACAAGATTTGCTATCCTGACGCTCTGTTTACGAGATGCTACACATACACTGTGTCTATTTATACTAGAAACTATCTCAGAGATGCTACACACATGTATACACACTGTGTCTATATATAGAAACGATCTCAGCAGCTTTCTTGCACAGGCAGGCCTTGGTTCTACACATGTTGTGTTTACAAGCGAAATAGTGCTGAGAAAACAAAAATGGCGCATCAGGCAAGTTTGTTTCGTTATTTAAAGCCAACAACTTCGCCGGTTGTTATTCACCCTCCCCAGGTTTCAGAAACTTTACCAAAAGATGTAGTGAAGGAAAGCCATGGGGATGGACCACCATATCCTGATATTGGCCGGTTACAAACTTCAGAACTTGCGCGAGGATGACGAGGTGAAAGCTGACATGGGAAGGAGAGCAAAGTTGCAAACACTGTGTGATACCAGATGGGCCAGCAGATCGGATGCTTTGTTCACGTTTCTCTCAGCATATCCCGTGGTGGTGAGTTCGTTGGAAGAGTTGGAGACTCAAGGGGATAGCAAAGCGCGAAGCTTCATTTGTTCCATCTCCAAGTTTGACTTCCTTATTGCGCTTGTTGTTGTAGATAACGTCTTACAGATTGTTCAACCTCTGTCAATCATGCTGCAGGCAAAGTCGTTTGACTTAATCGAAGCTGTATCCGAGGCGAAGGTTGTTGTGCATCATTTGAATGCAAAGAGAAATGATGTGATGGCGTTTGATGAGCTGTTCGACAAAGCCACAGAGTTAGCTGCCAAGGTGGATGAGGTCCCGTCCATACCGAGAGGAGCTGCGAGGCAGCAGCACCGCCCAAACGTACCTGCCGCTACTCCAAACGAGTACTGGAAGAGGGCTCTGTACCTTCCATTTCTAGATCACATTACGAGTGAACTACAAGACCGCCTGGTGGGAAATGAAGAAAGATTCCGTGCAGAATATTTTATCCCAACAAAACTGAATGGCTTGACGGATCTCATCTCTAGACAAGTGTACGAGATCTATGCAGACGACTTGCCAGCTGACGATTTTTGGATGTTTCATGTTGAAATCGGTCGGTGGAAGGCAAGATGGACGATCGCAGCCAACCTCCTACCAGGCACGCTTGTCGACACCCTGAAGGCTACAAACTCGCAACTCTACCCGAACATCTATGTTTGTCTGGCAATATTGGTAACCATGCCTGTTGCCACAGCAACAGCTGAACGGTCGTTCAGCGTGATGAGAAGGGTAAAAACGTACTTGCGGTCAACAATGAAAACAGAAAGGCTTTCTTCTCTGGCACTGATGCACGCCTACAAGGATGTGGATATAGATGTACAGCGAGTCATCAACGAGTTCGCGGACAGGAAGACACGACGCTTTGCATTTCTATTCAGAGAGTAGAGAATCATCGGCCCATTGTACATATAAATTAAAAACAAAATTGACGTTGAAATCTGCACTTGTGTTGTTGTATTTTGTGTTTCGATAACGGTTTAATGTAAATGAAAATCAGGAATGTGACCTAAAAATGCCTTTATTTGGATAACAATATGGTTAGGTCACAGATGCCACCAGATGCCACCAAATTGCACCAAAGTTTCAAAATTTTCTCGGGGGGGGGGGGGGGGGGGGGGAGGGGGGATACCCCGAACCCCCTTAAGAGAAGGGGGCTCTGCCCCCCTCTTAGAGCCCCCCTCTCGTGCTCTCCCCCCCCCCCCCACCTCCCCTCGTGCCTTCGGCACTCGACCCACGCCTTTGGCCTGGGCTTCAACTTTACAATATCCCTGGCTACGCCCCTGCATCATTCGGATTTACCACTCAGACGTCGGTCTGTATATTTAGAAGAAATCCCATCGTGCTTATCTAAAGACAATGAAAAAAAAATGAACATTTAGAAGAAAAAAAAATGACGAATTGCTCTACCTAACAAATGAGCCAATGTTGAAATGTTTCTAGATAAAAAAAAAAACGAATATTAGAAAATTATACCCAAATTTACCAAAATAGTTGTTAGGTAATGTCACATGGATTTCTTGTATGTAAAATGTCCGATAGCACCTTTATCACAATACCATTAAGACTACATAACTATTAACACTATCGGCTTTTAAAACCACGCCGCATTAGTGTGCCCTTCTCTACTAAGGGCACATCGCTATAAGGGTCATAGCGCTATAAAATCACCGCTGTGAGGGCCATTCCGCTATTAAATTGCCGCTGTAAGAGAACGCTAGTAAATCGCCGCTGTGAGGGCCATACCGCTAGTAAATCGCCGTTATAAGGGCCATACCGCTATTAAATCACCGCTATAAGGGCCATACCGCTATTAAATCGCCGCTATAAGAGCCACTCCGTTAGTAAATCGCCGCTATTAGGGTCATACCGCTAGTAAATCGCTGCTATTAGGGCCATACCCCTAGTAAATCGCTGCTATTAGGGTCATACCGCTAGTAAATCGCTGCTGTAAGGGCCATACCCCTAGTAAATCGCTGCTGTAAGGGCCATACCCCTAGTAAATCGCTGCTATTAGGGTCATACCGCTAGTAAATCGCTGCTGTAAGGGCCATACCCCTAGTAAATCGCCGCTATAAGAGCCACTCCGTTAGTAAATCGCCGCTATTAGGGTCATACCGCTAGTAAATCGCCGCTATAAGGGCCATACCGCTATAAAATCGACGCTTTAAGGGCCATACCGCTATTAAATCACCGCTATAAGGGCCATACCCCTAGTAAATCGCCGCTATAAGGGCCATACCGCTATAAAATCGACGCTTTAAGGGCCATACCGCTATTAAATCACCGCTATAAGGGCCATACTGCTATTAAATCGCCGCTGTAAGAGCCACACCACTATTAAATCGCCGCTGTAAGAGCCACGCCGCTAGTAAATCGCCGCTGTAAGAGCCACACCGCTAGTAAATCGCCGCTGTAAGAGCCACACCGCTAGTAAATCGCCGCTGTAAGAGCCACACCGCTAGTAAATCGCCGCTGTAAGAGCCACAACACTATTATATCGCCGCTGTAAGAGCCACAAAGCAATTAAATCACCACTATAGGGGCCATACCGCTACCAAATCGCCGCTATAAGAGCCACTCCGCTATTAAATCGCCGCTATTAGGGTCATACTGCTATTAAATCGCCACTATAAGAGCCACTCCGCTATTAAATCGCCGCTATTAGGGTCATACCTCTATTAAATCGCCGCTATAAGGGTCATACTGCTATTAAATCGCCGCTATTAGGGTCATACTCTATTCAATCGCCGCTTTAAGAGCCACTCCGCTATAAAATGGCCGCTATAAGGGCCATACAGCTATAAAATCGCCGCTATAAGAGCCACTCCACTATAAAATCACCACTAAAAGGGCCATACCGCTCGTGAATTGCCGCTATAAGGGCCATACCCTTATTTAATCGTCGCTATAAGAGCCACTCCGCTATTAAATCGCCGCTATTAGGGTCATACCGCTATTAAATCGCCGCTATTAGGGTCATACTGCTATTCAATCGCCGCTTTAAGAGCCACTCCGCTATAAAATGGCCGCTATAAGGGCCATACAGCTATAAAATCGCCGCTATAAGAGCCACTCCGCTATAAAATCACCACAAAAAGGGCCATACCGCTCGTGAATTGCCGCTATAAGGGCCATACCCTTATTTAATCGTCGCTATAAGGGCCATACCGCTATTAAATCGCCGCTGTGTGGGTCATACCGCTATTAAATCGCCGCTATAAGAGCCACTCCGCTATAAAATCACCACTAAAAGAGCCACACCGCTCGTGAATTGCCGATATAAGGGCCATACGCTATTAAATCGTCGCTATAAGGGCCACTCCACTATAAAATCGCCGCTGTGAGGGTCATACCGCTATTAAATCGCCGCTATAAGAGCCACTCTGCTATAAAATCGCCGCTATAAGGGCCATACCGCTATTAAATCGCCGCTGTGTGGGTCATACCGCTATTAAATCGCCGCTATAAGAGCCACTCCGCTATAAAATCACCACTAAAAGAGCCACACCGCTCGTGAATTGCCGATATAAGGGCCATACGCTATTAAATCGTCGCTATAAGAGCCACTCCACTATAAAATCGCCGCTGTGAGGGTCATACCGCTATTAAATCGCCGCTATAAGAGCCACTCCGCTATTAAATCGCCGCTATTAGCGTCATACCGCTATTAAATCGCAGCTATAAGAGCCACTCCGCTATAAAATCACCACTAAAAGGGCCACACCGCTCGTGAATTGCCGATATAAGGGCCATACGCTATTAAATCGTCGCTATAAGAGCCACTCCACTATAAAATCGCCGCTGTGAGGGTCATACCGCTATTAAATCGCCGCTATAAGAGCCACTCCGCTATTAAATCGCCGCTATTAGCGTCATACCGCTATTAAATGGCAGCTATAAGGGCCATACCGCTATTAAATCGTTACTATAAGAGCCACTTCGCTATAAAATCGCCGCAATTAGGGTGATACCGCTACCAAATTGCAGCTATAAGAGCCACTCCGCTATTAAATCGCCGCTATTAGCGTCATACCGCTATTAAATCGCAGCTATAAGGGCCATACCGCTAATGAATCGCCACTGTAAGAGCCACTCCGCTATAAAATCGCCGCTATAAGGGCCATACCGCTATAAAATCGACGCTTTAAGGGCCATACCGCTATTAAATCGCCGCTATAAGGGCCATACTGCTATAAAATCGCCGCTATAAGAGCCATACCGCTACCAAATCGCCGCTTTAAGAGCCACTCCGCCATTAAATCGCCGCTATAAGAGCCACTCCGCTATTAAATCGCCGCTAGTAGGGTCATACTGCTATTCGATCGCCGCTTTAAGAGCCACTCCGCTATAAAATGGCCGCTATAAGGGCCATACACCTATAAAATCGCCGCTATACGAGACACTCCGCTATAAAATCACCACTAAAAGGGCCATACCGCTCGTGAATTGCCGCTATAAGGGCCATACCCTTATTTAATCGTCGCTATAAGAGCCACTCCGCTATAAAATCGCCGCTATAAGGGCCATACCGCTATTAAATCGCCGCTGTGTGGGTCATACCGCAATTAAATCGCCGCTATAAGAGCCACTCCGCTATAAAAGCACCACTAAAAGGGCCACACCGCTCGTGAATTGCCGATATAAGGGCCATACCGCTATTAAATCGTCGCTATAAGAGCCACTCCACTATAAAATCGCCGCTTTGAGGGTCATACCGCTATTAAATCGCCGCTATAAGAGCCACTCCGCTATTAAATCGCCGCTATTAGCGTCATACCGCTATTAAATCGCCGCTATAAGAGCCACTCCGCTATAAAAGCACCACTAAAAGGGCCACACCGCTCGTGAATTGCCGATATAAGGGCCATACCGCTATTAAATCGTCGCTACAAGAGCCACTCCACTATAAAATCGCCGCTTTGAGGGTCATACCGCTATTAAATCGCCGCTATAAGAGCCACTCCGCTATTAAATCGCCGCTATAAGCGTCATACCGCTATTAAATCGCAGCTATAAGGGCCATACCGCTATTAAATCGTTGCTATAAGAGCCACTTCGCTATAAAATCGCCGCAATTAGGGTCATACCGCTACCAAATTGCAGCTACAAGAGCCACTCCGCTATCAAATCGCCGCTATTAGCGTCATACCGCTATTAAATCGCAGCTATAAGGGCCATATTGCTAATAAATCGCCACTGTATGAGCCACTCCGCTATAAAATCGCCGCTATAAGGGCCATACCGCTATAAAATCGACGCTTTAAGGGCCATACCGCTATTAAATCGCCGCTATAAGGGCCATACTGCTATAAAATCGCCGCTATAAGAGCCATACCGCTACCAAATCGCCGCTTTAAGAGCCACTCCGCCATTAAATCGCCGCTATAAGAGCCACTCCGCTATTAAATCGCCGCTAGTAGGGTCATACTGCTATTCGATCGCCGCTTTAAGAGCCACTCCGCTATAAAATGGCCGCTATAAGGGCCATACACCTATAAAATCGCCGCTATACGAGACACTCCGCTATAAAATCACCACTAAAAGGGCCATACCGCCGCTAGTAGGGCCATACCGCTATCAACTCACCGCTATGAGGGCCATACCGCTAGTAAATCGCCGTTATAAGGGCCGAACCGCTAGTAAATCGCCTTTATAAGGGCCGAACCGCTAGTAAATCGCCGTTATAAGGGCCATACCGCTAGTAAATCGCTGTTATAAGGGCCATACCGCTAGTAAATCGCCGTCATAAGGGCCATACCGCTAGTAAATCGCTGTTTTAAGGGCCATACCGCTAGTAAATCGCCGTTATAAGGGCCATACCGCTAGTACATCGCCGTTATAAGGGCCATACCGCTAGTACATCGCCGTTATAAGGGCCGAACCGCTAGTAAATCGCCGTTATAAGGGCCGAACCGCTAGTAAATCGCCGTTATAAGGGCCGAACCGCTAGTACATCGCCGTTATAAGGGCCGAACCGCTAGTAAATCGCCGTTATAAGGGCCGAACCGCTAGTAAATCGCCGTTATAAGGGCCGAACCGCTAGTAAATCGCCGTTATAAGGGCCGAACCGCTAGTAAATCGCCGTTATAAGGGCCATACCGCTACCAAATCGCCGCTATTAGCATACCGCTAGTATATTGCTGTTATAATGACCATACCGCTAATGAAACGTCTTCGCTGTTAAGACCGAGTAGCTATACCTAACACACCGATGTTAAGATCAAAGCTTTGGGGACTCACTCTCACCCTACCTGTTCATTCTCTGTGCAGAAATTTTGTCCATCATGATAAGGGAAAATAAGAAAATTAAAGGGATCAATATAAACGGCATGGAATTTAAAATATGTCAATATGCTGATGACACTACACTCACACTGGATGGCTCAATGGAATCACTTTCACAAACAATGCAGATAATAAAACTATATGGAAAAATCTCCGGCTTGAATATCAATATGGATAAAACCAAAGTAATATGGATTGGATCATGCAAAAATAATACTACACCAATTTGTCCGGAATATAACTTGTCATGGGATAACTCAAATTTCACTTTCCTTGGAATACAATTCTCTATTAATCTGCCAGACATGGTTTGCATCAACTACGACAAAAAAATTGAAGAAATAAAAAATCTGTTGAACAAATGGTCAAAAAGACTTTTGTCACCTTTGGGAAAAATTACAATTATAAAGTCACTTGCACTTGCAAAGCTTAATCATTTAATATTGTGCATTCCAAGCCCACCAGAACAAAAAATAGCTTGTATTCAAAATATGTTCTATAAATTTATTTGGGGTAATTCAAACGATAAAGTTAAAAGAGAAACTTTAACACAGGATTATAAGTATGGTGGATTAAAAATGGTTGACCTTAGACATTTTATAGACAGTCTGAAAGTTACATGGTTCAGAAACATTTTGAAAACAGATAGCAAATTCACACATCTAGTATATAACATATGTCCTGCAATAAAAAGTATGTTTACATTTGGCCCAGACTATCTTAAATCTCAAATACACAAGGAAAAAAATGTTTTTTGGAAGGAAGCTCTTAAAATCTATAGAATACTAGCCCAGATTAAAATACCTACCAGTAGTGAAGATGTTGGTTTAACCTACTTGTGGCACAACCCAGATATTCAGGTCGGAGGTACAAGTATTTGCTTTAAAAGATGGCTTGCAGCAGGGGTTGTGTTTCTTGGAGATGTTATCAAGGACAATGGGGAAATCTATACATATAAGGAATTAATAAACGTGTATAATATTCAAACAAATTTTTTGGAATATAATGGTTTATTATCATCAATCAAACAATATCTTAGAATAAACCAATTTGTGACAAAAAAACAACAATATCCAGTACTACCACTTCCTCTGTCAACCATTTTAAAGAACGATAAAGGCTGCAGTAACATCTATAAGACACTAGTAAAGAACAATGTGACACCTACATCTCTTGAAAAATGGAAAAATGATTTAACAAAACATACTAATGAAAATATTAACTATGGTGCTATATATGAACATGTGTTCAAGATTACAAAGGAGCATAGTCTCATCTGGTTCCAATACAGAATCAACCATAGAATACTTGGCACTAACTATCTTTTGTCAAAAATGAAAATTAAAAATAATGATAGATGTACATTTTGTAAACAGAATCCAGAGACATTACTTCATCTATTTTGGAATTGTGAGACAAGCAAACAATTTTGGAGTCAACTGCACCTCTATATAAATACTGAATGCAATCTTTCTTTACCAGAGTTTAAATTGGAAGATATAATATTTGGTAGCATGTCCTTAGATAAAGCCCTGAGTATAATACTGCTGCAGGCCAAGTACTTCCTATATAGCAATAAAATGAAAGAAATAAAACCGTCCATTGAGCAATTCAAAAATAGATTAATCACATTTCATAAAGTAGATAGGTATATTGCAACAATATCATTAAATATCACAACCCTAGAAGACATTTGGAAACCCTATACAAAGATTATACACAAAGTCAACTAAACACTTGGCAAGTCTGCATTTCTTAATTCCTTAATATCAGTGTATTTGTTCTGTAAACTTGATTTGCATCTTTAAACTGTGGCAAACTACTTATTGATAAACCCATTTTGGGTCCACACCACCATACCATAAAGTACAGCTGTACCTGTACTTTCCTTTACCATCCTACACTTTTAAAATATTAAGAAACCACAAATTAAATAACCTTGACCTGTTTTTATCTTAATTTCAACTTTATAAACTCTCTCCCAATTTTCACCTTATTATTCCCTTCTAGTTCAGGCTAAAATAAAAGCAACATTGTGTAAAAGAAGTATACATACATGTACCAAAACGCAGACTGTACACCAGAACTATAGTAAAAACTCCATCATATACATAACACAAAGGTAATACAGCTACATGTAATAGAAAAAACACACACATAAAATAAAAGGAATCACCTGTTAATAATTCAAAAGACATACATTTAGTTCTCAGAGCCATTTATTCTTATCTGTTAGTAAGTGTGTTAATTGTTAGATTTTGCTTGCCTACTTTTGTGTGTTTTCTTTGCTCTTCTCCCACTGTGTTTATATGAATACTATAATGAGTTTTTGATATGACTCTTTTTATAGAGCTGTATGCTGTAAATGTATACTGTCTATATTGTATATGTATGTATGTTTCATAACAACGAATAAAAAAAAAAAAAAAAAAAAAAAAAAAAAAAAAAAAAAAGATCAAAGCTTTGATTGAATAGAAAATGCGGGTCGAACTAATCTTACAAACACGGGGTGTGAGAAAAAAAGTACCATGAACCCTTTTTTCAGTGCAGGGTCATATATCACCCACATGTTGTTGAATATCTCTTGGAATCCTCTTTGACTGTACCCGTTGTCTATATTGTTCCTATTATGAACACTAAATAAATTTGATCTGTTGGTGAAAAATGACTATGTGTCAATACCTGACTGATCGAACAACCTCAAAAAAAGTAATAACGGACTACATTCAAACGCTGCTCACAATAAAACACTTTACACAAAAACGATGATGCCTGTATACACATTAGTGTACAAAATATTAATAAACAACTTTTTGTAAAAGTAAATAATTTTATCTGTTTATTTAAACATCAAACTATTTTACAGCGCGGAAGCACAAATCCCCACAAAGTGGCTAGCTGCGAAGTGTCATAGACATCTTTTTACACATTCGCCGACCTTGAGGTAGATTACCTTCTGCGATCAAAAAAAATTCTCTCATTAGGTTTTCTTTTTTATTGGACAGGTCATTTTTGCAGTTTTAATTTTGATAAATGAATAAAAAAATTAATAAAAAAATAAATAAAACAAATGAATAGTACTCATATGAATTTTCTTCAGCATTTTAAACAAAAGATTAAAAAAGACAGAGAACGCAACATAGTTGTCTACAATAATTAACATATGAGTATGCAATCATCAATATTGCACCACAAGCTGCAGACAAATCCCGTTTTTGATTTCCAAACATGCAACCTCCGATTTTATGCAAATAATACAAGATATACTGCTGAATTTTGCATTAGGGCAGAGCATGTCTAATAGACAAAATACAGAATTAGAAAACTAACATATTTTATGTGCTCTATACATGTACCTTAAATGTGGTATCCAACAAATTTGGACCAACTATTTTATTCTCAAATAACCAAATAAATCCTGCCAAAGAATGTTCAGTGATTTCCTAGATCTCTGTTAAAAGTAAAGCATTACACCCTAAATGTCATTACAAACGGGTATTTCCTATCTGAGCCACGCTGCATAGATAGCTATTTTTAAACTAAGAAAACCACGTGACTACTTACTTTTGAGATCGCGTTATATCGTCATCGGAAGTCCGCACTGACTTCGGTATATATTTTCAGAAGAGATCACTACGTGCTTATTTACAGATTTATGAAAGAATGAACATTTAGAGTCTTTTTTTTTCGCAATCTGTACTGTCTCACATATATATGGTGTTCAAAATGTTAAAACATATATTCGTCCTGATTTTCCTTTCAGACCTCTATCCATACAGTATGTGCCTTTCTGTTTTAACCGGACCTGGTAGCACAGTCGGTAGAGCGTCGGCTCCAGGTACAGGGGCCCCGGGTTCGATCCCGAACCGCTTGTCGTTAAAAATGGTAGTGGTATAGCTCCCTTCCTAACGCTCAAGCAAATATAAGGATAGTTCCACGACTAGTTGGCCCAGTGTCAGGATTATGTGACTGGGTGTGGTATTATGCGTTCACGGCATGTTATACACAATGAAGGCAGCACTATATATGCTTCAAGTGAATACGGTCTCCAGATAACTGAAATACTGTTGATGGGACGATAAACCCAATTAACAAACATGCTATACACGGTGAAGGCAGCACTATATCTGTTTCAAGTGGACTCCGTCTCCAGATAACTGAAATTCTGTTGGTGGGACGATCAACCTAATAAAACAAAATATATCTTAAACAAGATTATTAACTTTCTGACTATTTTCTGAAATCACAGGTTATATGCGTTGTAGTTGTTGCTGCCATCGGGAAAAAAATGTAGATTCCGCAGCACTTGGGAACATTGATTTTAACGGTTACTGGTAAGTAAACAAATTACAAAAAATAGTTCTGTTGTAAATTCTACTGACTAAGATAAGCCAGATATGTATGAGACAATTCTAAAGTTGCCAATGTGCTTTCGTCTTAGACATTAAAAGACTGACCCATTTAATTTCAAAATGATGTCAATGTCCTCATGTTAATGTTAAAACATGACTTTGATTTGACTTAAGAAAAGGAAAATCATTCAGTCATAAAAACAAATGTATCTATAATTGAACATGGTTGTTTAGCGTGTTTTCACCTGTAAAACTTGTCAGTTGTGTCATGTTTTCAGGAACCATCTCTACTAGTGTCAATATCCTACCTACCGAGTTAATCGGCCAGCATACACATTCTCTCCCTAATATCCAATATCCGGCTACCTTAATGTACTAAAGTGACTTACGTGCTGATATTTTCTGTATAAAACGAATTCGAATCCTAAACTTGAATGGTTAATTAGCATATTCTTGCACTGTCGAAGCTTAAAAGATCAACAGTAACCAGTTGAACTAAATGCCTACTTAACCTCCAGATACATTTAAGCCGCAATGATAAATAGTTCCACTTTTAGAACAGTTCCCGCTGATTTAAATGACATACACATTTACGGAAATTCAACACGGCGGGAGTAAAGCCAGTCGGGAGCTAATTTTATCCCCAAACTTTTAGTTTCGCATTTATTTGCTTTGCCTTTTATGCGAAGACGGCATATCAGATAGGGAAAATTCTCCATATATATTGTCTTTCTTTCGTATTTAAATAAGCCTGGATCTTACAAAGAATACCTAAAAATAGATTCAAGAGATAGACAGGGATTCCCACAACCTTCATTGATGTTTGGTTTGTTTTTGTTACATCGCACCGACACAATTATGGTCTAGCAACATAATTACAGCGCATACAAGTCAAGCAACATAATTACAGCGCACACACGTCAAGCAACATAATAACAACGCATACACGTCAAGAAACATAATTACAGCGCATACACATCAAGAAACATAATTACAGCGCATACACATCAAGAAACATAATTACAGCGCATACACGTCAAGCAACATAATTACAGCGCATACACGTCAAGAAACATAATTACATCACATACACATCAAGAAACATAAATACAGCGCATACACATCAAGAAACATAATTACAGCGCATACACGTCAAGCAACATAATTACAGCGCATACACGTCAAGCAACATAATTACAGCGCATACACGTCAAGAAACATAATTACAGCGCATACACGTCAAGCAACATAATTACAGCGCATACACATCAAGAAACATAATTACAGCGCATACACGTCAAGCAACATAATTACAGCGCATACACGTCAAGCAACATAATTACAGCGCATACACAACAAGAAACAAAATTACAGCGCATACACATCAAGAAACATAACTACAGCGCATACACGTCAAGCAACATAATTACAGCGCATACACACCAAGAAACATAATTACAGCGCATACACATCAAGAAACATAATTACAGCGCATACACGTCAAGCAACATAATTACAGCGCATACACGTCAAGCAACATAATTACAGCGCATACACACCAAGAAACATAATTACAGCGCATACACATCAAGGAACATAATTACAGCGCATACACATCAAGAAACATAATTACAGCGCATACACATCAAGAAACATAATTACAGCGCATACACGTCAAGCAACATAGTTACAGCGCATACACGTCTAGAAACATAATTACAGCGCATATAAGCCAAGAAACATAATTACAGCGCATACACATCAAGAAACATAATTACAGCGCATACACGTCAAGAAACATAATTAGAGCACATACACGTCAAGAAACATAATTACAGCGCATATAAGCCAAGAAACATAATTACAGCACATACACATCAAGAAACATAATTACAGCGCATACACATCAAGAAACATAATTACAGCGCATACACGTCAAGAAACATAATTAGAGCACATACACGTCAAGAAACATAATTACAGCGCATACACGTCAAGAAACATAATTACAGCGCATACACATCAAGAAACATAATTACAGCACATACACGTCAAGAAACATAATTACAGCGCATATAAGCCAAGAAACATAATTACAGCGCATACACATCAAGAAACATAATTACAGCGCATACACGTCAAGAAACATAATTACAGCGCATACACATCAAGAAACATAATTACAGCACATACACGTCAAGAAACATAATTACAGCGCATACACATCAAGAAACATAATTACAGCACATACACATCAAGAAACATAATTACAGCGCATACACATCAAGAAACATAATTACAGCGCATACACGTCAAGAAACATAATTACAGCGCATACACATCAAGAAACATAATTACAGCACATACACGTCAAGAAACATAATTACAGCGCATACACGCCAAGAAACATAATTACAGCGCATATAAGCCAAGAAACATAATTACAACGCATACACATCAAGAAACATAATTACAGCGCATACACGCCAAGAAACATAATTACAGCGCATACACGTCAAGCAACGTAATTACATACATACATGTCGTGCAACATAACTACAACACATACACGTCAAGCAACGTAATAACATACATACATGTCGGGCAACAAAATTACAGCACATACACATCAAACTACATAATTACACACATACACGTCAAACAACATAAATACAGCATATACTTGTCTCAGCAACATAAACACACGCATTTGAATCAAATATTGCTGATAGCAAAATACAGCAAAAACAGACACCAAACTTTGTACTGAAAACTTTTCAGGATATGTTTACCGGACCAGAAAGCGCAATCGGTAGAGCGTCGGCTCCAGCTACGGGAGGCCCCGGGCTCGATCCCCCTCCGCGACATACCAAAGTCGTTAAAAATGGTATTGGTATAGCTCCCTTGCTAACGCTCAAGCAAATATAAGGGTAGTTCCACAACTGGTTGGCCCTGTGTCAGGATAATGTGACTAGGTGTGGTATCATGAGAGATGTTCACGGCATGCTATACACAGTGAAGGCAGCACTATATCTGCTTCAAGTGGACACCGTCTCCAGATAACAGAAATACTGTTGGTCGGACGATAAGACCCAACAAACAAACAGGATATGTTTAGATAAGCCAAATGCCATACCTTGCGGCGACAGTCGGCAGATAGTGTCAAGATTCTGGTAGGTATGTGACCTCACCGGTTAATAATTATAGCACCGGTAATCATGCACACGATGACAACATACAAGTCTCAAACATTGGACGTAAATGCTATTTAGAATGTCCTGACATTGTTGCTACCTGCGCGTGTCCAGATCGAATCCAGAAACGTGTTCTTGTCCTAAAGAACCTTTTTTACCAAAAAGTAGATAAAGTAGCACATGCTTTTTGAAGACAATAAATATTGCGGAAAATTCTATCCTATAAGAAATCAATTTATCATTGAAAACACATGGGCCAATTGTCTCATAATAGCCATTATAAATTCATTCTTATACTATATACGGCCACAGACAAAATCTGTATTTGATTGTTTTATTCGTAAACAGTATTGAGTTATCCACCACTAATTCAACCTGTAAGGATCTCTCTATATATTCCATTCTCTCTCTCTCCTCTCTCCCATTCTCTCTCCCATTCTCTCTCTCTCTCTCTCTCTCTCTCTCTCTCTCTCTCTCTCTCTCTCTCTCTCTCTCTCTCTCTCTCTCTCTCTCTCTCTCTCTCTCATTGTAATAAAATATTGTGTTTCCTTGTTTTGATAACGTCTGTTACAGAATTTTTGCACAACTGATACGTTACCATTATGGTTGTGAGTTATCAATACCTTTAATGATGATTTACCTCAGGCTACATCACATGGAAATCTTGATATTCCACCTGGCTAGGTTTACAATATGTCATACAAAAATGCTACAACAGTGCTGAAGATTACACAAATTCATGAAGACGTGTTCAAAATTCTCTCGAGATGCTGACTGAACTACGTCAAAGTATAAAAGCAGAATGAAGCACTTTTGCAACATGGCAAGAGCCATCCTGCATTTAAAGACGATCGCGGTAGTTAGCGCGGCGCATTTAATTTGCGTATATGAGCTCTTCCTCCTGTATGTAATGGAAATGTTTTGTATAAAATTGACAGACATCAAGGGGCTCGTCAAGGTTCTGGCTTGTAGAACGTGAATTGCTTTTTAATTAAGCCATGACTGACTGTTAGGAACGCATGCAAACGGTGACTTAAAACCAAACATTCCGCAGTCACTGTTGGAATCCTGTCTCATCATATCACCTGCCGGGCCATTGATTGATGAGGTTACATAAATATTCTTCGGACAAGTATATTTCGTATTTTATTGCGTTAGGTTATTATTTTGTGTTTCGGATTTATAGCACTTCAGCGTCTTACCCAATCGTAACAACTCGGCCATTTCCGTAACTTTCGGAAAATAACCTCGTAAACCATAGTAGTGATACAACCATCTATTTATAGATTCAGTGATATGGTCGGTTGTAATTCGGCTACCTAAGCGCGTTTGTTTAAATATGGCGACCTTCGATACCATGTAGAAAAACCTAAATCCATTAAAACACTCAAACAAACAATGAAAATCGCATGCTTACCTATTCTTCAGTGTGTATTTTGAATTTCGTATTTCATTGTTCATCATGCGAGGTCACAATCAGGGACGGACTACTTTCTCTGCATATGATTCCCGATGTCTATTTCCGAAGAAATCGCCGAGGGGTCCCGATTGCGTCTTACCATGAATATGACGTACCGATTTTTGGCAACTTCGAACCACGTGGTTTAAGCGGGTTGTATTCTCACATGTTAGCAGTGCTGTATGCCCCTATGCAACGGTTTATATTGTTTAATACACATTTGGCAAAATAAATTAATAACAATGCAATATCTGAATTAGACCTAGAGGGAAACAACGATCGTTTTCTTCAACATTTACCATGTGTTTATATATAGCTGTTTCAAGTGTATCTTAGTAAGGTAAATCATTTTTATTTTAAATTATAAAATTAAAACAATTTTCATGCATCCAGAAATTAAAATTAAATAAATATGATAACGGTTATGTAACTCTAAATTAAATAACAACATGAATAAACATTCTTTCTGTTTAACTATAACTTGTTGATGTAGAACTTTTTATAACCGTTTTACAAAATTTTGTATTTTCTAAGACAATGCGTACTTAAGTACAAAAACAACAAACTGTTAAGAAAATGCTTTTCTACCATGACCATGATATTGCTTACTTTGAGTGTAAAATTGTGACGGTTAAATCTAGCGACGTAGATCAAAAACTTGCATAAGAAAAAATAAGTTAACAAACCAACTACCTTTACTACCCGTACATTTCATTACATAATTCTATCCCTTCTACCAAGCATAAAATGTTAAGTTGTAAAAAAAGCTTACCGAAACAAGTTACTTTAGCATCAGTCTTTAAACAAATTACACTTTTTGGCACCACAGTCGTACCTGTTCGGACAAAAATTATCTATCGAAGTAAATTTCTTCAAATGCTTTCTCAAATAGTTTTCCGTATATGTTCAAGGAATCACACCGAGTCGTAGAATCTCTCAAAGAGTAAAGATTGATTTAAATGACACAATCATTATGAAATTTTGAAAATGCTGGTGAGGCTGTCAGGAAGTAATATTGCCTCCACAGTTTTATGTTCCCATTTTGTAAGAATAGTATCTAAACAGTTAATCATTGACCCTTCACTGCGAGATGTTTTGCGCTAGTTAGTGTTATAGTTATTATGTAAGGAGGTACGTCGTGGCTCTACACATCAATGTGTCCTAGTAGCTATTACATTACCATCAATAAAATTAACAATGGTAACAATTTAATTGAATCATGGCGAAACCGTCTCGCCATTAGGGTAAATTCCTATCTCGTTTAGAATCTTCTTAGTATGATATTGCTTGCTGCATTGAGTAAATACGACATATTCTACAAGAAAGAGCCCGGATGTGAGACAGACATCCAAGGCGCCTACTTGTGCTTAAACAAGAAGATGTCTCCTAGGAACTTAACTCTCTCTTCCACTGTTCATTAATTACATAAACATATGACAGTAACGAACCATTATTCTGATAGGAAGTAGAGTATTTGCTACATTGCTTTCCTTGTTCTCTGGTACATCTGTATTTACAAGCTGAACTACCAACATCAATCTACTTAGTTTCTTTTGTTAAACAATACTTCGCCAAACTGCTGCGAATTCCTATAAATGCCAGGCACGTTTTTATAATTACAAGCCACACATTATTATTATGGCAAGCTACAGTGTTAGATATTCAGTTATTTTCTCTAAAAAAGGTCTCATAGAACAGCGGCGATTTCCTGTTTGTGCCAGCTATACTATCGTCCCCATACCAATGCATTTCGTAAGAGGCATCGCTCTGCAGTGTGGCGCCAATAAAAGTGTTGTCTGTGACGAAACTGGAAAACCAGTCAACTTTTATCATATGGCTCTTTATTACTTCCGTATTATAGCTTCTATTTTTAATGAGGATTTTTGCATTTTACACGACAGAATTAATGCATTGTGTGTTTAGGATATGCTGTAAA